>JAAAKQ030093036.1:0-14648 GCA_010016005.3 Zanna intricata
AAGTTTTAGTTTAAAGCCTACTATTTTTTTGTAATTTGTATGTGTTTGACTGAAAATAAAAGATATTATTATTATTACAAAAAAAATTTGACCCACAATTGGGAAAAAGATAAAATGTTCAGGAAAGAAATTTGAGTTCGATTTTACCCTTCGATTAAATGATATTTTACCTTAAAAATTATGCAGTATTGTAAGTAAAACTGAGGAAAAAAAATTCTTAGATACAAAAGGTCGATTCCCAACTGACTCCCTTGGTTTAATGACGGTTTATCATCAAAATTCCACTGTATTTTGGGTACAACTGCTAAAAAACAACAATTTTATTAAAAGAAAGTGGATCCTATTTGAGTCCTTTGCACGACAGTTACCTCACGTAACATTTTTATAATAACCACAACTAGAAAAATATATAAAGTACCAGAAGTTATAATTTCAATTCATATTTTTTTAATTCCGATGTTTCCTACATTAATACTACATACAGTTGGATTTTAAATCTTGAAAATTAAAAAAGAAAAAATTCGAGATTAGTGCTGTTCTCCATTTAGCTACCTTATTTTTTTGGGGCTTTAAAGTTTATTTATTGGAGTAATTATTTACTTCAGTAAGTCGATTTAGTTCATTATTACTCAAAAAAAGCTAAAAAAAACTACGGTAACTAAAAAAAGCAGTACGGATTCTGAGATGACCATTTGACCTGATGCGGGTCGTAAATCAAACCAAAGCTGGGATATATATGTAGAGAGATATTTGTGCCAAATCTAAACTTTTTGGTCAGCGGATTTTCAAAATACGAGAAAAACTTTTAGAAAATAATGGAAATAACGTTGATATCCCGGTATCCCTAAATCCGCTTGACTTAAAACCTTGGAATTCTAAATAACTTAAGTTCATATTTAAGCTCATGTTTCGATGACTTCTATGAAAAAATTTAAAAATGACGAAAATTACCTTCGGTTTTTTTTTTTCAAAATTTAATGCCTTATATATAGACATCTTAGAGCTGTTATATAAGAACTTACGCCTTGAGCCAGTCCGGAGATACTAATAAACATCCAGACCAACGCACGTACGTACAAACCTACGTATATACATATCCTCCGGAAATTTCATTTTTTTTTTTTTTTAACTAAGGAGGTCGACATTTACAAAAACTCTGATACTCAAACTTTGGCCGATCGCTTTACAATTTCTATTCTTAGCTAATCTGCTGCAGCAGTAGCATAAAACTATAGTCGGGAGGTAAAAAAAAAGCCTAAAAATACATCAAATTAACAATGAAATAAGTAATGTTTTCTTATTCAGTTTGAGCTTTTTTGAATCAAAGTCGTAAAGTTATCAAAAAGTACTCGATTCAATCAGAAATGGTAATTTTTAAAATTAAAAGAAAAAAAATATGGTACGTTGATTTGATAAGCAAAATGACAAATGTCATTCTGCAAAAAATTTGAGATAACTGAAATTAATATTTTTATACGGTAACAAAGCTCTGTTTTTTTAATGTCAGTTATTTAAAAAATAACTAATACATTAAATTTTTCGAAGAAAAACATTTACAATAGTTTCCACGCATTAATAAAAAATGAAACGTAGTATTTTTGCTGGAATTCAGAAGTAATTGCATCAACGAATCGTTTTCATGTGTAAGGTAAATTTTCTTTAGTTTAGAAAACATGAAATAATAGATAACAGAAAAGTGACCTAGTAATCAAATAAATGCATATTATATTTGATTTTTAGCTATATTATGAAGAATTTTGTTAATTGGTAAATATACAACGCAACTTTTTATAAATATCTTTCTTAAAATACTTCTTATCACACCTAAGAAGGCTTCAAAAAACCTATCAATTAGTCAACAGTTTCCAAAGCTTTTTCGTTTGGAATGTAATGTTGAAATATTATATTTATTAAATCATTTTCTTTTAAATAATCCTACTTTAGAACAGAAAGAAGATTCGAACTGAAGGTTGAATAATGAATAAATACCAGATTTTCTTTATAAGTTTATAAAATTCTAATAATATTAAATTTACATATTTCTTATATTTTGTATACATCAGTCATTTAAATGTACTTTAAAAGTTAATATCTAGTTCTTGATAAATATTTATACAGTTCATATTTACGATAGTTACTACGTCTTTTGATATCGCGATATAAAAATGATTATTTTGTATTTTCCTTTTTACATTTTCCATTTTTACTCTCCTGGCATCATAGTTCTAAAACTATGCTGCAAGAAGGAATGTTTGATAATCCTTTAAAAATATAGGATATAGTTGTTTTTTTAGCATTTTTCAACGTTTCATGACCCAAAAACATAAAAGAGAGAATGTTCGTATGTATGTACATGTGGTTAGCATGTTTTAAGCTTAATAACTTTTGACCGGATAAACCGATTTTGATGAAAATTTGTACAGAGACTCGTGTAGATGGGGTGATTTGTTAGTAAAAGTTTGGAGTCAATAGCTACCGGGTGTGTGGGGGATTTTGGGGGGTATATTTTCTCAAAATTTTGTTAATATAATCCCAAGTTAATTAAACTTAGTACATACGTACATGCTTATCTTACCGTTAAAAAAAATTTACCTCTAAATTCCCCTTCCCCAAAAATCTAAAAAAGCTGTTACTTTATTTATTGAGTATTTTTTATGTCTCTTCTGTTTTTATTTTTATGTCTGATTGTTTTAGGCATAGTAGTATTGCGAGTGACCCAAAAATAATTCTTTGGAGCAATATTAGTGGTTGGAGCATCCGATAAAAATGTTAAAATATCGATTTTTTACATTTCTTTAAAACTTTTTTTTTTGTTTATTTTCGTATTTCTTTATTTTTTCATTATATAGGAATAAATAACCAATGCCAATAAAGAATTACAACTTTTTTTTTAATAATCATTAAAAGTTTTAGCCAACAGTAATCATATAATCAGATCATTTATATGATAGAATAAATTATTTTTCTTATCATATATAAAAAATAGTATGAAGATTTTTTAAGATTTGAATCCATTTAACTTGACTTTATTTTATACCTTATAAAATGCAAAATACTTCATATATTTTAGACGTATGCCAAAAAAAATTACATATTTTATAAAACTCTTCACTAGATTTAGAAAAAAAAAATACTATATATATTAAAACGAGGACATAGATTTTGTTCTTGAAATTTTGTTTAAAAATTTTATTTACCTTATAAAACCCTTTTTTGATAACCTAGACGTTTCAGTATTTTAAGATGTAAAAACATAGCAGTTATACCGTATCAGAACAATAAAAAACTCCATTTTGTACATAATGTGAATAAAATGGCGACCAGTTATGATCATCGTTCAATGTAAACTACTCCTGTCGGTACTTCGTAGGTAGTTTCTATTATAGTATTTAATTTTCATCTGTTGTCCAATCAGTCTGCATTTCGTATTAGGAAATAAGATCTTTTATTATTCTTTTTTATTAAATTTTAATAACTAGTTCTAGTTTTTCTGCAATTAAAAACAATGTCGACTGCACATCATTATTTTGCTACAATATTACGTGTTACCTGTACATTCATTTTTTTCTTTTAAGGGTAATGAAAGCATTGTAATCCAATAAATTTACAAAAAGGAGGTAAGTAGTTAATATTTTATTATTTAAATACATTAAGAAATTCTTTAGTTAGACTTATAGGCATCTTTTATAATCTCCACAAGTTCGATATCTGTCCGAAAATATCTGCACTTAATTTTTTGTATGCGATGATATCTTTTATATATATATATATATATATATATACACACTTTTGAAATTTCTTGTGCTAATTTAGAGTTATCTATACTCTATACTCTTACTTAGTATTAGTTACTCTTACTTGGTAAGAGTTGTCTTACTCTATACTCTATACACTATCTATACGGAGGGAAAGAAATTCCTTTGCACTCCTTTCCATTATTAATTAAATACAAAGGGTGACTGAATAATTTTACTGAGGAAGATGAGTTCGGATTTTATGGTAGTTAATTAAATTTAGGCCCACCATTAAAAAAAAAAAAAAATGGAAAATGTGGAAATTGTTTGATAAAACCACTCATCTTTAGTAAAAGTGATAAATTAAATAAAAAACACTCTTGGGTACTTTGCGGACAGTTTCTCTATCTGTCTGTGTGCGCGCGCGCGCGTGTGTGTGTGACAGTTAATGAAAACTAACTTTAAAAGTTATTTTTTTTAATAGATTAATAGATTTTAGTCATAAAAGAATGAATATTTCTTAAGGTCTTTTTCATTTTATTGCCCTATAACTCAAACTTGCTAAACAAAGAAAATTTGATTCAAATAAGTTAATTATTAATAAAATCTGAATAAAATGAATAAAATAGAATTTCCTTTTATATTTTTTATATTTATACTGGTTGTTATTGCGTTACTTACGTATAAGTTGTTTATCAGTAGGTTTACAGTACATTATCGCTTGACCGTCCGACCTTGCTATAGGTCGTCCCGGTCAGAGCGCATAATACATTAGTAGTGCCGTGCACATAATGTCTCTTTTTTGTTGATGCACGAAATTGACCACAAAGGAAGCTCATACCGTTTTTTTTTTTTTTACGGGAATAAAAAGGTGTTTATAAGATGTGCGATATCACATAAACAGCTGTTATGCGCCTTTTATCTTTCTAAAAAACGTATGACAGGTGGAGGTGTCGTATACAAGGTTGGGTTAATGATTAAGGAAAAAGATGCATGACTTCACGAACATAGGCGGTCTTTTGATAATTTTTTCACTTATTCATGGAAAAATATTCACAATATTTTATGTAAGCGCTGATTACACAAAAGATTGGAAAAATTTCCCGAGAAGGGGTTTGTACAAGAAGCTTAGGAAAATGAAGGAATCATTAGACAGTTAAAAATGATTTCTTATTTCTCAAGATGGGTATAATTTTGGGCATATTATCACCACAGTAACCTTTTTGAGGGATTTGTAGCAAAGAGAAATAATCTTTTTTGTTTCACGTTCCTGGTCGTACCGCTAGCGCTCATAGGCGTTATCCAGAATCTACAGAACATCCTACAGTAATGTTATTTGATTTTTGGAAATCATACACGCATAAAAATTTCTAGAATGAATTCCCGATATTAAAACGCTGATCACCAGAGTTACGTCGATCGATCAGTTGTGTGCTAACACCACCGTCTGTAAATTTATGTAGGCATCAACATAATTTTAAGAAGCGTGGAACATCTTGTTTTTTATTTGTGTGAGTTTTTATGGTGAATAAGTTTTTATAGTTTTATGAATATGTTAAAACGATCTTTTCTCACGAATATTATATGATTGTTCCACCTTCAATATTCCTTTCTTGATCCACAAGTGAATTCCTGTTGATTACATTTAAAGTAGATACTCTAGTCGGAGAGGTTAGTGAAAAACACATTTTCCTCATGTATGTGTGGAAAACTTTTATTTTCCACTAATATCTTCAACTAATATCTCTCTATAACAGTAATACATTCTACAAATGTTGAAACAAGAAATGAATAGATACACGTAAGCATAGAAAAAGAAAAATATTCATGCATTATAATACGCTTTTTACCTACTCTTTGAAGAAAAGTACGGTATTACTTTCATTCGCATGGTGGAAGTAAGGTGAGGGTGAAAATTACTTTTCTTTAAGTTTTGTGGTATGAGAAGTTCGAAAATTCCATTCGCTTAGATTAGAGTTTCCTTATAATTTGTTATTTGTAGGTCTTCATATAAAATATTGTGGCTTGAAAATCTCCAAAACTACCGTATCAATTTCATTGAAATTTATATACTACGGTAGCCTATCTGAAGTTGTGAAAGTTTTATGAATTATAGAGTCGTAGAAAGTTTTATGAATTATAGTTGAGTCGTACTTCAGTTACAGTGAATTTAAGGTCGAAAAAATTTGAGCGAGTCAAATTTGACTGAGCATGGTTCTTTATGATGCTGCATGTTAGAATGTTGACAATTCTTTATCTACGGTTATCTATTGTTAACAGTACTATTCGGCGTATTCAGATAGCCTTACCTACTTCGAGAGTTATGATGACGGGGTATGTGTTCTTTATCTAAGGATTATTTTGACTGTTTAGTGGTGTATCTTTCATAATCTCTTATGCAGCGAGTCACAGTGGTGAGCGAGTTGAAACTAGTTAAACGTATGTAGGGGGTTGTACTCTGAAAATCAGTGCGTTTCTGACTGCGAAATAGTGAAGGCGTTGGAATTATTAACTTATTACTGTGATTTTTTAGTTAAATTAAAATTATTTTTTATATTTTTGGATAACTTTATTTTATACTTTTTTTTCTTCATTGTTTACCGATCACTGTTTCTTATTTATTTCTTAATTCGTTTTTTTTATATATAAATCTTTAGGTAAAAATGAGTTGATTCATTTTCAGGAGGAAACAAAATAAAGTAACGAAAAGTCCTTAAGAGTCTCTTAACTTCTTTATTAAAAAGACGTCTTAGATGTCTTTAACGTCGCACAAGAGTTTTTTAATATTTTTACTACAGTATTATGAACAGAAGAATGTTTTTATAATCTTTTAAAATGGAGAGTTGACAGTTTTAAACACCAAGAAAATTTTCAGATGATCATCGCTTTATGATGTAATCAGGTAGATAAAATGCAGTCTGGTTCAATCGGTTCACTGAAAAGCTAGCCGATACAATAAACATAATTAACTACGTGAATTAATCTTTAATACGTTTTGAAAATAAAGAGATATAAGTAGATTTTCACGTAAAGCTGTCCGGAGATGTAATTTATTGTGATTTATTTTCGGTTTCTTTTTTATTTATTGAAATAATCAATGCATGTAATTTATAAACATTTGAATTTCAAATATCTCTGATGTAAATGAAGTTACTTCTTTTTTAACTCCCGCTTGTTTTACTTCCTTGAATATTCTAGCCCCTCCAAATGGGTATTACCACCTTTAAGGAAAGTCTTTGAGATTTTATATTTATTTAAAAATAAAGTGCTTGTTACTTACCTTTATTTATTATAAATATTTTTTTTTTAATTTTGCTTGTAATGAGAGTAAATTTATTCAGGTCACAATCAGTGAACTAATCACTGGCTGACCATTCGGTGGGCTGTCATTCGGTCATTATTCGTCAGATGTCTTCATTAACGTATGTTTCTCAGTAAATTTATGTATATTTGATCAATAAGTCAATCGATTTTATAAAGTAATAATATAATAAAACGACTGATTTAGTTTGCAACAGAATTTATTTTATTAAGAAAACTATAGACCTGTTGATAGGAATCTATTATGTAATTATTATTAAAAGAAATATATTAATTTGCATAATATTATCCGACACAACAAATCAAGTTTGTCTGTAACGTTTCATGTTATAATTTATAAATGTTTAAAGAACTTATTTTAACAAACTTACTTACAATTATTCGTGGAGGATAAAAAGGTAACACCTTCTTAAGAATTTCTTCGAATATTAGTAGTTACTCCTTGTATTCTTCTATAAATGAAGAAAATATTGACATTCTTTCCTACTGAATTTCCAGAGTCTAATCTCTTTTCTTAATATTTTTACGACTGGGGTTGTTAGGAAGGAAATTTAATTCTTTCTTATTTCTCGTAAAATTTTGTAATTTTTAAAAATAAATTAAATTGTACAAGGGTCTATTAACTGATGAATTATTAGTTTTAACATTTTATTGTTAAGAATTAACAATAAAAAATTTATTAAAAAAAAAAACAAACAAATTAGTCATAAAATTTAAACGAAGGTTGTTTCAAATTTCTGATTTCTTTAATTTTGAATCGGCGCTCACCATTTTCTTCATTAAAAGTAATAAAATTACTTTTAATTTTATACTAGGATGCATTGTATATGCACTTTGCTATGATATTTACTCTAAACTTTGTTTATCAGTAACTTCTGAATTCGGTAACTCACAAAATAAAACTTAATTCGAGCTAAAATTCCAATGACTTATTTATTTACATATATAATTTAATTATATATAACATTATATAATGATTGGGTGAAAAATAACTTATACCCTCCTTTAATTTTTTTTATAATTGAGGTAACTGAATACGGCATTCATCTTTGTACCAAGGAGCTACATCAATGAAGGTATGTTTTACTCTTTTTAATTTTTGGTCGTTGAGTGGTGGAGGACGACTCAAAAATTTCAAACGGGACAAATTGTCATTTGGTATATCATTTTAAAGAGCTCGGCGAGACGGTAAAAATTATACAATTAAAACTAAATTCTGATCTCCCAAGTCAAAACGGCGGCCAAATATTTATTTCAGATAGCTACATTAGATTTAGATCTTTGTAATTTAAACATTTTTAAGTTTACTGATAAAAAAACATAAATTTTTACATTTTAATAATTGTTAGCTGCTTATCACAAAATCAACACTGAATATAAATTATGAAAAATGTTATTTACTTTCTTTAATTGTTGATCGGCTTATGAAATAAAAAATATTTTTTTAAAAGTTTCTTATGAAATAAAATTTTTTTATTAAAAAATGAGTAAATTAATTATTCAATAATTTTAAAATTCAAGACTGTAAGTTAAATTAAAGAAGAATTTGAAAAATTATTTTTTCGCCTTTTATATAACGTAATGACATTTGTGGTCATAATTTTAGTTTAAATAGTCAGAATTTATTTTTTTTGATACCGTTCTGCTTGTCTCATAAAGACCTTTAAAACAAGTTATAACATGACCAAAATTGCATTTATAATTGTTGAGGTCGATTATTCTAAATTGGGGCTTGCTGAGTTGTCTCTCTCAACGGAGAAGATTTCCAAAGAGAGAACGGGATACCTCAAATAACAAAAAAATTTAAGGAGAGGATTCAACCGTAGTTCTAGCTATCTGAAATAAACATATGTTTGGCTGCCATTTTGGATTCGGCGATCAGAATTCTATTTTAATTATATTAGTTTCCTCATCTCACCGAGTTTTTAAAATTATATATATATATATATATATATATATATCAAGTGACCAGTGGTTTCTTTTGAAATTTTAGAGTTGTTCCCCAGCACCCGCCACCCAAAAACAAGACGGAAATACGAGTATGAAGTAGCCCCTCGGTACAAGGAAGAGTGCCGTAAATGAAATCCTTTTATATCAGTTTTAAAAAAAGGTATGTGGTAAATTTTTTTGTCTTCATTCATTTGACTGGTATGATGCAGCGCTTCAAGCTTGTCTATCTAGCGCCATTCGTTTCATTTCGGTATACCCCTACATCCTATATCCCTAAAAATTTGTTTTACATGTTCCAAAAATTGCTTATCTGCACAGTTGTTCCTATCTGTCTGTCCCTCCAGTATCAAAGCGACTATTTCAGGATGCCTTAAGATGTGATTATAATTCAGTCCCTTCTTTTACGTATATTTTTCCAAATGCTTCTTTCTTCATAGATTTACCGCAACATTTGTTCATTTGCCACTTTATTTACCGTCTGATTTTTAATATTCTCGTATAGCACCACATTTCAAAAGCTTGTAATCTTTTCTTCTCAGGTATTCCGATAGTGCTAGTTTCACTTCCATATAAAACTACACTACCAACGTATACTTTCAAAAATGTTTTCCTGGTCTTTAAATTTATTTTTGATGTAAGCAAATTATATTTCTGACTAATAGCTCGTTTCGCCTGTGTTTTTCGGCATTTTTTATCGCTTCTGCTCTGTCCATCTTTAGTAATTCTACTTCCCAAATTACAAAATTCTTCTACCTCCAAAGTTTTTCTCGTTCTATTTTTATATTCAGCGATCCATCTACTTTATTTCTACTACATTTCATTACTTTAGTTTTGTTCTTGTTTATTTTCTTGCGGTACTTCTTGCGTAGGACTTCATCCATGCCATTCATTGTTTCTTCTAAATTTTTTTCCTCTCAGCTAGAAATACTATAACATCTGCAAATCGTAGCATCTTTATCTTTTCCCTTACACCGTTACTCCAGATCTAAACTGTTCTTTAACATCATTAACTGCTAGTTCTATGTAAAGATTAAAACATAACAGTGATAGGGACAATACTAGTCTGACTCCCATGTATGCCATATATGTTGGTTTGTTTTTATTTAATGTTCCTTCTACTATTAATTACCTTCGCTATACTTCCTCAGTAATAATCGAATAGCATAAGACAAAAAACAGTAATAAAAAAGGGAGTCAGACAGGTATGGTCCCTATCACCGTTACATTTTCTTTTCTCGTTATACTTTTCTTGATACCAAATTGGTCTTCTAACACTTCTTCCACTCTCCTCCCATTTCTTCGGTACAGAATTCTAGTTACGATGTGGTGTATGTATATATATATATACATATATTAAGGAAATTACAAAGTATAAAAATACGGAAAAATAACAAAAGTTATATTTCAAATGGTGTTTTAATAAATTTATCACAATAAACATGTTATTTACATAAAAAAAAACCTTAACGTGTATATTTATTGAGTTATTTCTTAATACAATATTAATTAACACAATCAAGTCGAATTAAACTAATTTTATGTATTTATAGATCATATATATATATATATACTTTATTTGAGTTACATAATGACATTTATGTATATATGCTTTACAAAGAAAAAAATAAAATTAAATTTGTAATCTACGCAATTGTATAGTTATTTTATAATATATTTACATATATGAATACAGTTTCTTTATTTTAAAATTTATTGTGTATTGTAGGCAACAATTTTATTAAAATTTAATTTATGAAAATTTATTTTCGTTAATAAAATGTTACAAACAAAAAATAAGAAAAGAAATAAAATGGTTTTATTGTCATCATACATTATATTATAATAAATAATAATAAAAAAATTTTAAATAAATCATTGAAGTGTCATAACTTTGGCTTTAAGCGTTAATACGTGACGTAGTTTTGTTTCCCAGACCTAGTCGGATCTCAGTTCGCTCGGCCGTTGTAAGCCGGACAAATGGCAGGACGTTATTGTTAATTCATGTCACGGTATATATGTGTGTGTGAATACAGTGTAACTCTACAGAGTTCACACCGATAAACTTAGTTCTTATCTGTATGTAAGATCGCATCAAATTGTCAATTCAATAAATGTTTCAGAATACGTTATGATTTAGTTTGTAGTTAAATATATCTACCGTAAAAATTTTAATATTGACATCATTTCCATTTTTATTCTAATTATATGTCGTTTGTTTGTATTTTTATTTGTTTTGTTTATTTATTGTTTCTTGTTTTTTCTTTTTTTTTTTGTTAGGCTAACTCACATTATTTGTTAGATCCATGTATTGTCTTTGGCACCACGATACCTGGTCCAGTACTTTGTTTATTCTTTCGTTCAAAATCTTAATACTTTTTTCTGGTAATACGGGTAAAGTTTCTCTATCGTTAAAGCCAAAAAGATTTTCGTTCAGTATTACGCCGACGTTCTTTTCGTTTCTCAGTCTCTCTAATATTTTTACGGTCGGTTTTCTGAATATACAAAGCGCTTCCAATAATACGCTGTGATACGCTTCATATTTGTCAAGAAGTCTATAACCGTGCAGTAGACCGCTTTCGTTATCCAGAAATAATAACAGATCGTTGCTGGTACTTTTCGCTAAATTATGAGCCGGAGCTTCCATCATCCCGGGATTCCATTGGAGATTATATAGATTGTTCACGATCCGATCGAGGTTTGCTGTAAGATAATCGAATACGATCAGGTCGGACCACTGAACGAGTTCTGTTAACTCTTCTTCGTCTCCTCTCAAATCGATCGGATGAAGTCTGCGAGTACTAGACTGAAAGTGCTTCGGAATATTCGCCGGTCTTAAATTATCGATGTACTTTGTCATTATTATCGGTCTTTCTTCCAGCCACTGCGCCAATATAACTTGCGGTTTGACGTTTCTCCACAGCTGAGATGTCGTTCTTACTACCGATAACGATGACGGTGCCAAGTTATTCATGTTTAGGATTCTTCCTAGATAGAAACTAAACAATTCTCCCTGGATCTGGTCTGTATTCTGCCGATAACGGACGCAGGCTTGGCTACCTGAAACAATAAAGAAAGATCTGTTGTTAATACATATTCAGTGAAATTGTTATTATTTAATCCACGAGTGCAATTTATTAAAAATCTCTCTATTAATAATCGCGCTTATACACTTCGTTACTCTTAGAAGAGTTTAAATGGATATTTAAACTCTATTCCGGTATTTAATGATATTTTATAAAATATCATTTCTCTATTTCGGTATTATAATGATCGTTTTTCGCGGAAAAGAGATAATATTGCTCATTCTAAATTTCCATGTCTGATCATCAAGTAATAACCGACCGTAAATGTTAATCGCATCAACTCTTATTTACAGCAACTTTTGAGCCGACGGGGAATGATACGAGATCATGACTATGCGTTATAAATAATATTTGGTGGAATTAATGCTATTTATGCCACTAAATTACATTATTGTACTATTTTATAACAAACAGTAATTGCTTTTTCTAAAAATGATCTGTTAGTGCTAAAGAGCTTCATCTTCTATATTTAGATGTTACATTTTGTACAAGTAAAATTTTATTCAGGTGTTAGAAATTTTTTACAGGTTTTTATTGTTACTTGCTACTACTATCTTTTTTTCCAGATTTATTACAACATTTCTCTAGTCATGAACTGTAAAAATTAATATAAAATCCCCATTCTCAATGGTTGATCAATATTTAATGGGATTTAACTCCGTAAACCCAACATGGGACGATCCCGGACTCATATAACGGCTGAGAATGGGGTTCGATAGCGTAATGTAACATTTTTCTATACGAAAAACTGTTTGAATCTTTTAGTTGGATAGTTTCTCCAGTACAAATTCACACTAATCCACAGTTTCTCTTGTAAAAATCCACCAGAATCACCCTGCTAGAAAACAGAAATATTCCATTTTAGAACTACTAGTAATAGAGATTTTCTATCGATAGAATTTCTAGTTCTTAGCATAAAAATATATTCTAAAAAAAATAAAAGATCTCAATCTGCAGTAACAAGACCGGTATAGCGAACCTGAGTAATGGATTCCTAATAATTAAGAAGAAAGAAGTCGAAAATTTAATAATGAAAGGAATCCAGAAAGGGACTAGAAATGATTCGGTGAGTAACTGTAAGACTACAAGTGAAAGAGATAATGTACTAAATTTCATTCATAAACTGTTGGGGTAGTTTTTTTTTTGTGAACAGCAAAGGTATTTGTAGTTAAAGAACTTTATACTTTCTTATCTATTGTACTATTGTTTGTTAAACTCAACGCTAGTGGTTAAAAGTGTTAAGACTAGGGGTCATACTATGGGACTGAAATCTCCTTTTCCATTCGATTTGTCTACTTGTAAATAAATCCTGGTGATTATTTTATATTCTATTTTGTATGTAATCTCTGTTTATTATTATGATTGGCATTTATGTCGATTATATTTTTATTATTGACATGTAATATTATTATCGTTTACTATTATTATTGTCTATTATTCTGATTATTATTGTGGTTGTGATTACTGAGATAAATTTTTGTTTATTTATGATTTTTCATTAATTGTTTTATTGTTGTCGCTTATTATTAAGTATTAATATTACCATTGTCATTATTTTATGGTTTTAAACTAATAAACTGTAATTATATAAACATAATTTTTCAATCTCTCAATAACCTGATCGAGCCGCGAAAATGCGATACTATTTAAAAAAAAGAAGATTATTTTGATTAGATTTCTTCAGAATCAGCGTTCAGGGAGTTTACAGATAAATTACTAACGCTGTCAATGGTTATGTAGCTAATTATTTTAATAGTTTATCTAAAACCTTGAGTTATTAATGTTCTTATCACTTAATTACATGCCGGCCTCCGAGGCGCGAGTGGTAGCGTCTCGGACTTTCATCCGGAGGTCCCGGGTTCGAATCCCGGTCAGGCATGGCATTTTTCACACACACTACAATTCATTCATCTCATCTTCTGAAGATGTAACCTAACGGTGGTTTCGGAGGTTAAGCAAAAAAAAAAAAAAAAAAAAAAAAACCTTAATTACATAATTCTTAAAAGGCAAATTTTTAGATTAAAAAAAATTAAATAAATAAATATAATGAAATTTTAAAATATGGGCATTTGTAGTAAATTTTCAGCTGAAAATTTTTTAGAATGTAGAATTTTTTAGCCGTTAATAGAGGTTTATTAATCGCAATTTTTGTAGATCATTGTTACTTGTAATAATTATAATTTACAACATACATTTTTCCAGTTGTACAAATTTTAATAATAATAGCTAATTAATTATAATTAAAATATCACTAGTATTTACAATTTCATTACAGATTGTTTTATTATATATATATAAAAATTTTTTACATATTTTTGTGTAGTTGGGTATCGGATTTTTTTACTTTATTTTTAACTTCGTCGTAAGCTACAAAATGACAGAGTAGAAATTATGCAAAATATTACGGAATCTCTCCGTAACATAACTTAATAATCAGTTTAATAAAATTAATTTTCCGGCCTCCGTGGCGCGAGTGGAAGCGTCTCGGCCATTCATCCCGGAGGTCCCGGGTTCGAATCCCGGTCAGGCATGGCATTTTTCACACACGCTACAATTCATT
>JAAAKQ030093047.1:0-14647 GCA_010016005.3 Zanna intricata
CCTTCGGTCCAGCTACTCTGTATCACTGAGTACGCAAGCCCCCCCACCATCGGCAAGGTCTCATGATTCGTAGAGGGTGAAGGGGTATGGTGGCTAAATTTTTGGCTCACCTAGTTCCTCACCGCTCACCGTGCCTTCAGGCCCTACTTGCACAGACGGAGAAGGGTTGATTACGCATGTTGCCTGTATTGTGAAGACGTCGACACTGGAGCACGTCGTCTGCAATTGACCAAGGTGGAAGGAAGAAGGGAGGGCTTGCGAAGCGGCAACGAGGTCGACCTGAGATTATTATTACAGTAATGCCAAAACAAATTCGGCATATAGATTCAGTAAATCTTATTTTTGGTAAGAACACAGAAAAAACTGCCATAGAAAAAATAGATAGGTAAATAATAGCAGGTAGTTAAAGTATATAAAGACAAAAAATAAACTCCGTTTTTGGATTATAAAATAGTCAAATAAAAATAAATTTATGAAATCAAAAATGTAAAAAAACGTTTTGCATTAATCTCTTTCTAAAAATTAAATAAGCTAAAACTGAAAAAAATATTTCAAATAAACAACAATGGATATTTATAAATAAGCTAGTTTTCCTTCATTTTGAATTGTATTTTAAAGGACTTCCATTTTCAAGCAATGGATGAAAAGAAATCTTTTAAAAATTTATTAAATTTTAGGTAAAAATTTGATTAAATTAACAAATTTAATCAGTATAATGATTTTAGCCACATCATTATCTACAATATATTAAGAATCTGCGTATTAGGTTTTTCCTACATTCAAGAAGAATGTTGAAAACCATTAGTTGAATTGTATGTATATAAAAGAATTATGACTGCAATTTTACCTGGATATTTATCCAGACTATTTATAGATTAATGCTGAAACATATTCAAACGGTACAAAAACTTTATCCATTTTTCCTGACAACGAGATGCAAAGTACGATTTCTTCCTCATAACAGCTTCGCATTAATTATTTCCAGAGTAAGTGCGGTAATGAATATATATTTTATCTCTTATACGCTCCAGAAACAATCAGACAATATTAATCACAACTTTGATTTTTAGTAAGTTAGTCTGCCGTCCTCCATGGTGGTAGTGGTAGTGGTAGCATCTCGGCCTTTCATCCGGAGGTCCCGAGTTCGAATCCCGGTCAGTCATGTCATTTTTCACACACGCTACAATTCATCATCTCATCTTCTGAAGATGAGATGAATGAATTGTAGCGAATGAATTGTATCTTCTGAAGATCTTAACGGTGGTTCCGGAGGTTAAACCAAACAAAAAAAAAAGTTTTCGAAAAATTAATTTCTATGATCCTTGACATCATTTTTCTATTTTTTCTTTATCTATATAAATAGAAATATATTCGTTTAGAATTTCCTGTATCATCAATAATGAAATGTTTAATTTACCTCAAAATGTTTACATTAATTATAATTTAGGTTTTTCTGGTTTTTCTTTTTTTTGGTTTAATTTTCTATTCATTCTTTTGTAAAATTTTCAGTTACGGCAGGCAAACACTCATTAATTTGAAATTTGAATGGTTTGTTCAGAGGAAATTACGCCACACGCAGGCAATCGATTTTTTTTTTTTTTTTACTTTAAGTAGTATTACGGATACGAGGTGTATACTAAGCATTTGTTAAAAGAGGAGGGAGAAGGTAGAGTTGGGGTTTTAGTAATTTCCGGTTTTTTCGCTATTAAAAAGAACAATTTCATTACAAACAATATCACATTCTCTTTGTTCTGTGTATACCATATTTCGTTGCTATCTAACGTTCTCTCCACATTTTACTCGGTTATGATGTCATGCTAACGACTATTACTTGTTCATTAAACGAAAGCGTGTATACATGTAAATTTGCGGTAGTAGACTATATGGTTTCATCATATTTTAATTACACAAAACCAGTAATCGGATTTCAATATTTTTGCTACTTCCATTAAATCTTTACATTATTACAACTTTGTAGTGGTGAAAATTTGATAAAAATTATAGCCTACAGATTACGTTTTTATTAAGTTTAACATATCTCTTTCTTCTATTTACAATTAAATCCGGAAAATACTTTAGAATATACGTTTGTTTATTTAAGGGTTTATTTTCTATTTAATTTTTTTTTTAATTATTATTATTATTTTAAAAACATTTTTTCCGTATTCTATATGGTTCCATATTCAAAAAATTGGTAAAATTCTATTTTCATCTTCATAAAGTATTCTTGAGAAAGGAAAATTAATATATAATTTCATTTATTAGCAAGGATTACGAACCTCATTGAAATCTCTATATTATAAATAACATTAGTTTTATTAATTTTACGATATTAATTGAAGGTAAATATGCAGTAAAGAGTTAATCCTCAAAAAAAAAAGTAAAAATTTCAAATTACATCATTTTTTATTGTTCTATTTAGAATTCTAGTTTTTCAATAATGATTCATATGAAACAACTATATTAAGAAAATATGTATAATAAAATCCCTTTTAAAAACGTCAAACTTAAAAAAAAAAAAAAAAAAAGAAAGAAAGAGTGAATAAAAAGCTGTAATTATTAGACCTGAGAAAATTAGTAAGTATTAAAAGGTCGCTTCCGTGACCAGGATTCGAACACGGGACCTCCACACGAAATGCCTAGATCTACTTACTAAGCCGCGAAGGTAGGAAAAAAGACTTAACTAGGCATTAACTACTGTGTTTTTAAAAATCTCTTAGATTTTGTTTTACAGCTATTATTAACAATAAAAGCAACTGACAAATTGAATGAAAATATTTTATTCATGTTAATAAAATTTTAAATAATGAGGGTGAAGTTTCTCAACCCATTATTAATAAATTAATATTATTTTGTTTAAAATGTTTTCCAATATAATCACATTTTAAAATAAATAGTTTTTTGTAAATTTATACAACGACCTCCCCTTAGTCGTGGTGTTCACTCTTGCTACCATGCTTCATCGCGAGACTGTGAAGTCTCCTCCTCAGGCGAGAGATGGACAACTGTTCGAAATTTAGAACCGGTGCATTGTGATCACCGTTCCGCCACGGTATAGGCCTGATCCGAAACCGCATTCCAAATATGTCGGCCAACCTGTCTCTGCAGACTCTACACGGCCGCTCGAATTTTCATCATTAAATCAATTGGCTTAACCTTCCCCAACACGGTAGTAACCTCGTAGGAGGTTGTTTAAACATACTAGTGTATACAATTAGAGCTCTGCGCTGGACACTTCTTAATTTTTGAAGATGTGCTTTATTTCTATCCAACCTTTGCGCACAAATGGGCGCCGCGTAAGAGGTCATACTGTCAGAGACACCTCGGTCCATCATATTCAATTGACACCCGACAGCCCATAGTCCTTCCAAGTAATCCTCCTAAGCGTGCGCATCACAAACACAGCATCCGATGCTACTTGCTTAGTGTAGTTACTAAACAGCATTTTTTCATCAAACAGAACACCTAGATACTTCTAGTTAGAGTTCAAAACCCTAACTTGGTGATTATACAGCCTTTATATTTAATATGGAGCCGGTATACCATCCGGACCCGGGCTCTTGCCTCCTTTCAACTTTCTGGAAGAAAGTTGTAGTTCTTCATATTGAACCTGGTGATGACATACGCAACCAGCTCCCTTCATCTTTTCCTGGTCTTAGAAAATAGAGCATTATTCCTGACGATTATTTCCTTTATTAAGACACGTATTGGTTTCCCAAAATTGCCGGTCACTAACTTAAATCCGATTCCTCAGGGATTCTCGTTAAGGTAGTCACAAAGTTCTATTCACAGTCTCCTCTTCGATTGCAGGATGGGTGCTTTCAACTTCCAACGAAAATTCTTGAGTCCGTCCAGGGCATTTCGGCCTGGTCTATCAGTTTCCTACATCCATAGCACATTGATACCTCCTCTTAGCAACTTTATAAGCTCAGCTGAGCTGCTGTCTCTGACATCCACCACTAAGCTAACTTTCCGTGCGGTCTGTGAAGATTGCCAACGATTAAACCGAAAATTTCGGAAACAAAGTCTGTAAGTTCTTCCGACAGGGTTCTGGCTGTAGCAATCAGAACCTCCCTGAATCTGTTCCCTAACTCTCCGCAGGTGTGGGAAATTCTGAGTCCTGGCTCTAACATCTTCAATCACCAGCTCAATGTACCTGTTGCCGCTCAGCATGTCACTTTCAAGGACTCGCAAGGCAGCAACCCTTCCCGTGATATCCTTGCGTCACATGGTGAAATCTAGGAAGGATTGCTGAACTTGATGTTCAAAAGTGGGACTTTCACCCCTGTTAAGGCAGACCAGGCCTAAGGATGAAAACATCGCCAGTAATGTCCCTTTTCATTGGTCACAAGAACTTCCCCTCCACACAATGCACTTGGCGTTGAAGTCTCCGGCTACGATAGTTTTCCTCTTTCCCCTAAGGTCTTCAGCCAGCTGATCCAAGTAGTAAGTGAACCGATTTTACTAACACAAGATGTATTATCTTAGTAGATATTAAAAATATACTGAAATGATTAGAATATAGAAAAATTGTATATCGTTTAATATAATTTGTTTAACAAACGTGGTAAGTGAGGTTAAACTACAATAAAAAAAAAAAAAAGGTTTTTTGGCCAAAAATTAACATAAAATTTACGTGATAGTGATTGGGGGAGTGGTAATATAAGAACCATTTTATTTATAACGAAAGGATAGAGGGTAGGAGAGCTATTACCACGCCTTGATCTCTATATGTACATTAGTACTCGGAGTGTGAATTACCAATATTAACGGAATTAATACTATGATAAGATAGAAAAAATACACAGCTGAATAGAAATAAATTATTAACAATAATGTTAGCAACAAGATAATAGTAAAATAAAAATCGATAGTAAATATTAATTACATATTCTTAAATTGCTATCTATATTAAAATACATAATAATCGGTCAGAGTTCCCTTCACTAACTCTTCCCATGTAGCCAGGAGCTCCACCTCAAGGCCCCCACTGAGTTCATTATTCTCTTGTAAACTTGTAAATTTTGTATGCTGTTAATAATAATTAAGATCTATTTAATTTATAGAAAACTATCAATATATTTTAATTTTTTCAGAGCAACTGTGGGAAGCACAGAACTCAAAATTTCTGTTTGCCCTGTTTGGGTTTCAAAATAGTCAACCCCCAACTTTAATAATAATAATAGTTATAGCTGGTTATCCGTTCTTCGTACGGATTAAAAAGTATTTTGCACGGTTTTTTAGATTACCCGACAAACTTATGAAAAGGTGATCGTACTTCGTTTCTCATTTTTGTGGTTTTTTTATTAGTTTTTTTTTTTTAATTTCTGTACTTTTTTATGTTACAGCTTTTGAACAACATAGTCTAAAGCAATGATTCGTTTTAGCTTTTTAGCTATATGACCCCAAAAAATACAAAAAAAAAATTTATAATGAATATTTTGTTACTTCCCAACCCAATGAGATCTAGTTAAAATTATTTAGCTTCATTGATAGCGACGGGTGTGAAAATAGATGTACAGAGTTGTCAAACATGAGCAATTTACAGGTTCTGACTTGATGTATACATGTTCCTTGTAATTTTATCTGCTTGCATTATATTCCCTGTGAGATCGTCATGTTCTAATATGCATATGATACGTTAGGAACAGGTCGTGCTCTTACGAATATAAAAGAGGCGTAAGGGATTGTAGAACGTCAGTTTAGTATCGAATCTGAATCGGTGCGTCTGTTGCCTTTTTTTCAATTTTTTTAACCGTAGTTTCATTGAAAATAATTATAATTGAGGTTTCGGATTTTTAATGTGCGATCAAACAGTATAATTTTTTTTCAATTAGATTCTTAAGCAAAATCGATAAATTTGTGAAAAAACGAAGTGAGCCATCTCTCTTTAGTCTCTCTCTTTTTATCTGTTTAGCCTTCGGAACTACCGTAAGGTATTACTTCAGAGGATGAATGAGGATGATGTGTATGAATATGAATGAAGTGTAGTCTTGTACAATCTCAGGACGACCACTCCTGAGAAGTGTGGTTAATTGAAACCCAACCACCAGAAAACTGGTATCCGCGATCTAGTTTCAAATCCGTATAAAAATAACTATCTTTACTAGGAAAGTGAGCCATCTACAACCCATTAATCGATTTGTTAAAAGACAGGATGATAGAATGACAGCTATTTGAATGATGGCTTTAGCTTATTGAATGGATCCTCCTGCAGTGTGTTATTTGCTTTCAAGTCCTCTCCGAAAATAAACAGTGATAATAAACAATAAGAATAATAAACATAGATAGGTTATTCCAGAAAATTAATCTCTTATTTTTTATTTGCTTTATAAAATATTTGAAATTTTAATTATTACTTTGATATTTACGATAAATTAATGGTGGTATTTCATCTATCACAAACTCTTCACAAAATAATAATTCTTAAATACACTGAACCTAATAGATAATACAGTATTATATATGATTAATAATAAATTAAATAATTTAAGAAATCGAGAGTATTATATGTTTTTTAAATAACATAAGAATTTTCAGAAATTTGATTCAAGATTGTTGGCCAACAACTGTTTTATGAATTTGACTCCAATTCCTGCTCTTTAAGCAACTTATAAGAGATAATCAATAAAATGCATTTTATCAGTAAATATATATTAAAAATGAACTTTTCAAGAACGGTTCTTTTAATATATAAAGATGTTTTGCCGTTCATATATTCAGATTGCTAATTTCTTTTTGCAAATTAAAACAGAAACTTTCATTTAGTAAACGATTCCACTCTTTTAATCTTTAAATATCATTTCTCAAGCTTAGATAGAAGTTCCGTTTTTGAAAAAAACAATCACTATGGTGTAGTTGCATTCTTAATACAAGTAGAATAAATATTTTATTATATAAACATTTAATATAGCTTCTATAAATTAAGTGTTATAACCATTAGAATTTTATTTAACCTGATATGAGTCCAAAAAATCTTTCCTGAAAATTATAATCATCCTCAAGTATAATAAAAAAAGAAATATACTCGTATCTAACTTACAAGGGAAACTGGGAAACGAAGTGACTTACCGTTGTTTTCTTTAATTATCAAAATAAACGGTAACAAGCCAAGATCATCAAAATTCAAATAATATTTGGTCTTGATAACCTTTCTCATTTTACCAAAGAGATGTTTATATATTATACATAATTTCTCATAGGGAAGGAAACTCCAACTAGTGCCTCTTATATCTCAGATCTTTACATGGGTTTCAGACATAAGTAATTCTGAGATTGGCTGGTATAAATCAGTTAATGAATGTACAATTTTCTATTACAAGATAATGCGTTTTATATACGTTTAAACTCAGCAGCTGATCAGATTTTTTAACGGACTTAATTTTTAATAAAAGTTTTTTTTACATAAAATAATAATTGTCTGTTGGTGCAGAACAGTATATTTTACGAATTATCCATATTGAAATATTAAAACCGGCTCTATAGTTGTATAATTAATGTCCACAAACAAAATAAAGTTACCGAAAATATAATTATCTTTAACGGAATAAGTATAAAATTGTATCCTTGTCACCTTGCATTTTAAACGCTCGTTTAATTTGGTAATTCAGTGTTAAAATATTTTATGGAATATAGTTGTTTCTTTAAAAAAAAAAATACAAAATATTGTGCAATTTTTAAACATGACCTTGATCAGCATTTTATATTGGTCAGTCAAACTCCTTATGGATATGATTTATGGTAGGACCAACTTTATTTTAATGGTTAAAAAAAAAATGGATATTATTAAAAGCGGCTAGATTTAAATTCATTTTATTTTAATTAAAAACATACATTTTAACATTCTTAAATTATTGTAGTTATAGTAATATCAGTTATAAACCGCACTAGTTAATAATACTGCTATACGATAATGAAAGTGCATTATGAAACCATTTTAGTCAATGCATTTGAATATGAAGATGGATGCGTTTAAAGTTGCAATTCCTGACGTTAGAGCTAATGATAACGGTGATGATGCTCCTAAGCCTAATTGAGGGAGCTAATTAATCAGCACTTAGCTGGTGGCTGCATTAAGGATGCAACTACCAACCACAAGTCCCTGCCTTTATATAGACTGTACACCAAATATTAACTTTACTTATATCCAGTTGCTCTTTAGACATTCCATTAAGGAAGGAGTTCTGAAATAGCAATGAAGCCAGCCGCCGCCACCACATATTAAAATTAAATGTTAATTATTTACTCGCTTTCATATCTATGCGTATGTGAGGTGAGTGTTAGTATATTACTAGTAGCAGTAATATTACAAAAAATACAAATTAAAAGAAATAAATAACTAACAATTTTTTTAATGCTTTTTAAAATTAGTAGAATTATAAATTAGGCAACAAATTACTGATTATCATAATGTGGTTTGTGTATCTTCCTAATCAATCAAAAGTAATTCCGGAATTAGAAAATATTAATGGATTTTAATTTAAATAAAACTTCTTTAATGTTCTCTAATGACAATCAATAACTTAACTGTAAAAACTGTTACAGTAATACAAACTGTGTTTTTTTACGTCGGAAGAGTGGAAATCTGCCCCGACCAGACACCCAGTAGCCCGTACATTCTGGATGTGTGGGATTCACTACAACTCGGTGGGACCCACTAAAACCCCACTGTGTTCCTTCACTTAGCGCGGTGACTGAACTACCAGACAGGTATACCCTGTCACCGCTCGTGTCCTAACGGGTTTCCTTTTGCTGCCTCCAAGCCACGATTTCCGGCGTCCGCCGAGGGCATCCAGCAGTATTGAAATGTATTTATTCAACATCAGAACTTTGTCCAGCGTGGTGTCCATCCTGACCGCACAGGACATCGGGTTCACACACTGCGCCCGATGATGGCCAGGTTTACCACATCTAAAGCAGCACATCGTTCTATCAGCACCGGTTCAATTGGCCGACATATGCCCAGATACCCAGCACCGATAAAACCTGAATCTCGGATGCTTGCTAACCCAACGAACACCCGCTTTTTTCAGTCAATAGTAACGCCGCACAATGACTTGTTATGACAGTCCCCTTCCTCGTGTTGCCGAATGCTGGACGAACTGACGACACCCTGAATTCTTCCTCACTCCTTAACTCTCGTGTCAGTGTATCCGTAATTTTGTTTTCAGTGGTATCCGCAGAAATATCTTTGAGATGGATATAGGTCCGTCAGCTCTCCCTAGATTTAATGTCTACACTGAAACAAGCTGTCTTCGCTCTAAGGACCGTCTTAAATTCTTCCGTCTTTGCGGAATCCTTCACTCTGATGTAAAAATCGTTGTTTGTGCCTTTATGGAGAGACAAAATCTCTCCAACCTTCTCATCGGCCACCGACTCCATCACCGAAGAAAGAAGATCGGCATAAGTCCTGCCCTTAGACTTAATGATGATAGTTCCACTGTCAATAACAGGCAGATTAGTACGCCTAGTACCAGTGCTGTCTGTTCCCTGTATCTCATATCTTCAGAGGGCAAACCACCTTAATTTTGTCCTCCTGACCACGGAAAAGATAAATTAACAGCTTCCCAGTATATTCACCTTTTTGCTCCATGGAATAATGAAAATTGGTAAGGTAGTTAACATCACTATCTTCTTTAATCTACACAGGATCTGTTTTTAGCAGTTCTTCATCCCCGTTTGACGAATCTAAATAAACCTCGACATCTGCACGGGCGAACCCAATACCACCTAGTTCTCAACAACCATTTTCTGGTCCGACATCCGGTCCAAACGGCGGAACATCAGTGCCACTTTGCAACCTAAATTGGTCATTAAAATTTCACACATTCCCATCATTAAGGAGGGTGCCTACCTGTTCCACTCTCTGAAAGATATCCCTTAGCCATTTCCTCCCGGCTAGTCTTAGTTATTTCTCATCCATTATCTGCTCTTGAAGGACTTTAACAACATTTCTATGCAACAATATTTCATGTCCTACTCCCAGAGCTACTCTGTATGCGTTTAAACCTCCTTGACAACCCCCATATTTGGGAGGACAGTTCATACAATGAATTAACTGCGGCTTCCAGGTCACAGGCGGCCTTGTCTAGTGTCCGACTTGCACTCTCTTTTATTTCACGTTTAGTGTTGACATTCTGACGTAACAACTTACCAAGAAGCATCAACTCCTCCAGCGAATGATCCAAATCGATCCTTCCGTAACGTTCCCGTCACTGCTATCCAGTATCAATTGACTTTCATTTTGGTAGCTCTCACCTTTGGCAACTCAGTTTCGGTTACCGAAGAATACGTCTCATTCTTTGTAGCACTCGATGGCAAAAGAGGCTATTCCTCTTCTTTAGTGCTCCTAACTGGCTCCAGAAAACTGGACTGTCATCCCCGCTCTTCACTAATCGGAGATCGAGTCAGCCGGCGCCCAGTTGTAACGCCTTGAAACACTTCATAATCGTCATCCATACTCTTTATATATTAAGTCACAAAAGTTAAAACTCACTTTGTATCTAAAATAAAGAAAACAAGAAACTAACACAACTACACAATCTGACTGTTTCTTGCGAGAATTCATCATCACACAAGCAAAATAGCACTCTACATTTTATATACTGTAATAAGAAGTTCCATCAGGGTAATCTGTAACACATAATTAGAAAAAATTCGACTTTTAATTTGGTATTAATATTTTCATAATGATTAGGTGAGAGAGTTCATAAATTACAGTAAGAGAAACTTCTAAGGGTTTCTTACTATTTAAAATAATAGACAACATGAATTTACGATAGAGCGTTCTCAGAAAACTTGGAAGATCAAAATCGTGTTCAACCTTAAAAAAAATGTGTCATCTAAAATTAGTTTTAAGTATCACCCTGATACTGATTATCTGAATTGAAAATATTTCAAATGGGTAACATTATTAATGAATGTAACCCATTTCAATGGTAAAAAATATTACAATGATGAAACTCTTTGACTTTGCTGTGCTAGAAAGTAGTTCTTGAACAATTTCATCGCCTTCCTTATTTATTAAAAATTTGTTATTGGTATCTTTTATCTGATAATTTGAGAAAAGCAATATCTCTGAGAACAACAGCCCAAACTAATTATTAAAATACTATTTCCAATTTTTGAAGTTCTATACGCATGTAATGTAAGCAAAACCGCGACGGAGGATTTTAGTATTTAATAATATTTAATAAGTAACCATTATTGTTAGTTATACATATAATTTTATAATTACTAAAAGATTTTATCAAAAAATTATTAAGAAATGATAGCATACAAACTTACAAATCATTTTAACAAACTTTTATCACAAAAACCGTAAAAGTGATAAAAATCGCACACATAAATAAAGTATAACGATTCTGATTTTAGAACCTATTCTACATTTTTAAATAACAAATTGAACGGTTAAACTAATACAATATAAAATGCATTGTAATGTATAATTTATAGTTAGATATTAAAAATAAACCTGAGCTATGAAATGTTGCTGAACATTTAACGAATTTCAGACAAACTATTGCAAATGAGCAAAACAATTTCAAATATATATAAATAGTAAATAGATTTCGGTTAGAAAATTAATACATATACACACTCACTTTCAACCGCAATATTATGAACTATCAGATAACCTAATTTTTTTTAAATTAGTGCCAAACAAAAGGTAAATTGAATTGTTCAATCTGCAGAAGAATGAATATATTATTATATTTTATATAAATTTCTGTCTAAAATTAATTGGTACTGTAATTACTTCTATTATTTTGTTTTATTAGATCATTTTCCGAAGATGCTTTGTAACAATTTGAAAGTGCATCTAACACAGTAAGTTGAACTGTTGTTTTACTGATTTCTTGTTTCTTCAAATAAATTTATTACAGTATATGATAATACATTTCATTTTATTCTTACAACTCGTTTGTGCTAAGATGAGTTTATTCTTAAAAAAATAAAATAAATTAATAGTCTACTGCAGTAAAATGAAACACAATAATATTTACATTACATTAAATTCAGATGTGATTCGTAAAACAGTTTTATATGTTTTTATCGATATGTTATCAGGATTTATTCACTCTTATTCAACTAGAAAAGTATTCTTTATTCTTTCCTGTTATAACACAGTATTAAGATAAGTAATATTTTTTAAATAGTTGATCTGCAAAATATTCTAAAAAATGGTTACGTATTACGCAAGAGTGTGTCAGAATGTACTCGTGTATTTAATAAAAGTTTAATCAGCTAAAATTTATAGTTTATGAAATTAATTCTATTGCATATATATATATATATATATATATATATATATGTATATATTAATCTATTATTTTTGTGAATCAGTAACTGTTTGTCATAAAAACTACTCAATCACTTGAGCAGAAATTCTGAATGAACATAGTTTTTTGTACCTGGAAAGATCACAGAACTATTACCGTAATGTTTCGCCGTTTGAATAAGGTGGCTGTTTTAATAGCTTACAATCACAGCTCCGGATTATCTTTCTTGCCGATATTCAACTTGTCTATTTCCAAACCGTTGGTCATATCTGATTTGGAAACAACATACAGTATTAGAAATTATTATTTTTTTTTTAAAGAGGTTTTTTTTATTCAATCTCTCTTTCAGTTTTCGAGAAAGGTAGTTTTAAAGGTACGACTGTATACTCTACAACGGCTCAATCCACACAGCCATTGCCTCTGTTACTGCGTGCAACGCGATTAGCTGTATCTGCCTTTTGTATTTTTTTCTAGTTGTTACTCGACTACTATTTTTAAGTAGGGGCCATCTATTTAGTAACCCGTTTACTTTAGATCACTCAAAATTTTAAATTCTATGCTTACCAAACTGTTCGCCTGAATTAATTACAATACACTAGTTGTTTTTATAAACTGAACAGGCTTTAGTTGGTTTTTATCAGTATTATTCTCACAAGCTTGTGTGTGTGTGTGTGTGAGTGTGTGTGTGTGTGTGTGTGTGTGGGTGTGTGTGTGTGTGTGTGTGTTTGTGTGTGTGTGTGTGCGTGTGTGCGTGTGTGTGTGTGTTTGTATAGTTATTATTAAATTATTACTTTTAATAAATTGTAGAAACCATTGTTTATATTAAAAAAGAAAATAATTTAATACCTTGGCAGATTGATGTACAAATAATTCATAATATTATGTAGCCCTATTTTATTATGTTATTATTATTACATATGCTTCACCGAAATGAATGTGTGCATTTATTCGTGTGTATATTACACAACTTATATGTGTTAACATATATCAACGTAAATGTTTGAGAGATTTTGAAACAAAAGCAAAAATAGTTGGTGTTGCTACCAGGGTTGGACAGTCAGGAAGGAATGATGCAGCATTATTGCTTACCCTACCGTGCCTGACCCTGCGGTAGGTTGCAATATTACTTGCACGGATAGCAATATCTTGCCGCCTAGCCTTTACATCCCGGTCCCTGTGGCAATCTCTTAACTGCACCAAATAGTCTGGTCTCATCTAATAATTGTCTGTTATCCATTTTGTTTACGAGACTTCCAGCCAGTTGCAAACATTACCCTACCACACGTGTCTTCTGCGTGAGCTTATTTTCCTGTGTATAACTTTTAAGTTTTATATCATTCTGAACGTAATAATCAGATTTTAGATTTTTTTTCGTGTAGTTTATATATTTTTACAACTGCTTCAAAAAATAATTCTTTTTTTTTAATATACAGCAGAAAAACATTTAGATAAAAATAAAGGAATAAATGCTCGTTTCCATAATTAAATCGTTATTTAAAGTATTTAAAGGAAAATTTCTAAATAATAAAACAATTTACGTAATAGAAATTTAAAGAACTAACTTTTATTTCTTTATTTTTTTCTTAAAAAATTATTATTTATATGTTTTTTCTTTTATCTTATATTTAGACACATAATCACAACTGATAATGAGTACTTAAAAATTGAAATGAATATTTAGTTATTTACTTAATTTAAACAGCATTTCACCATTATTAAAGTTATAAAAGCTATTTCATTCAATAATTCGTTTATCATAATTCAAACTTTTTTTTTTTTTTTTTTTTTGGATTATCCCCCCCGGATCGGACCCGCAATTAAGCATCTACACGATCTGGGGGACAACACATTAGAGAAGGATCTGGTGTGTTAAAGGTTTTTATTTTTAACACAGAACTCTTTATTTAATAAAAAAAACAACAGATAAGGGGAAGCAAGGTTCTCAATGACTTATTTTCCTTCTTTTCTTCTTCTTGCATCCAGGGGACGAGTCCGAGGAAGAGTCCCCGATCGCTCATCGAAGACGGCACTCCTAGGCATGCCGCCCCTCCTGGCCGAGGCTATCCCCCCCATCACCAGCCCCTAGAAGCCGAGTCTTCTGTCTTCTGTCTCCTTGGATTGTAGAATTTCCCGCACCATCGACTCGAACCTCTTCCAGTTCTCCGGTGAGTCTAGTACAAACCCAGCAATAGTGTCTGGGGACAAATTGTGGTCTATCCCATATTTCGTCCTTATATCCACCCACAGACCGCACGAAAAAAGGGTGTGCTCCGCTGAGTCCGACTCACCGTCATCTCTTCTACCAATCGTGTGTAGATACTTCCGAAAGCATCCATGGCCGGTAAGCGCCTGGGTTAGATGATAAC
>JAAAKQ030093058.1:0-14646 GCA_010016005.3 Zanna intricata
CTCGGGTCATATAGACCCGAACAGTACATGTGTATAGTAAATGGGAACAGAACAGCAGGGTTAAATAACAAAGAGAAATAAACAAACGTTGGTTCAATTTTTTGAAACTGTAGTTTTTGCTTATGTATTGGATCCTAGAAAGATAGATTACCACAAAATGTTAATGAACACTAGCAAAATGAATTGAAAATTATTTAATAAATTAACCGATCCTTTCCTATGAGACCTTTTTGTTGAAAAAAGGTGAGAAGAAGGAGTAATATTTCTTAAAACATTTAAAAAACAATAATTGTAAGAAATAAAACAGGTAATGAACAGGAGCAATGAAATAAAAGGTAGTTTTAAAAATATATTTATATTTGCTAATAAAGGTATTTATAAACAAGTAGTGTCACAACCTTTCATCCGGAGGTCCTAGATTCGAATCTAGATACAGGCATGGTATTTTCACACACGCTACAAATCTTTCACCTCATCCTCTGAAGATATACCTGACAGTGGTTTCGGAGGTTTAAAAAATAAATTATATTTCAGGGGGAAAATTTAACTATCTTAATGACACTTAATAAAAAAATCTTAAATGACATAATTTTTATTAAATAAAATTTAATTTTAATCTGGTTTCTTAATTTAAACATTCATCATAATTTAGAATAGATATATAGAGGAATATAAGTGCTAATATATTAATTTATGAGGTGATTACATAATAACTTATTTTTTACCTACGTATTACGTTTAGATCGTCTTCAGTAATATAAATTAAGATTTGATGAATAAATATTTTTCTTGATTTTTCACACATTTTCCACATAGAAGATAGAGAAATGCACGTCTAATTTACCTCCAACTCTAACTATTCGAACAGAGTTTGGTTGTAACGTTCATGGTTGTTTAGTAGTATAATTTTCCATAAAAAACAATTCCAGGCATTAATAAGATTACTGAATTACATTTAGATAATCGGTTATCTGGGGGAATTTTTTATTTCGGGAACAAAAAATAATTATTGAATTGGTCGATGAAAAATCAGTGAACCGACAATATTCTTATCTTATCCTAGATTAATTCATAGATGCCAAAAATGGTCAGGATGTGTGTCAAAAAGGCTTTGAAGTTATCAGAGAATATTTTTCTATATGCTCATACGTGAAGGATGTTTTCTTCTTATCAACCACCCCTTTAAAAGAAACCTTTGAATTTTATGATCGTGTTTTTCAGGCCCTACATTTAAAGAATCGAAATAATGTATCAACTTTAAGGAGTTCAATAGTGAAAGTGAGGAAATCAGTAAAGCTAGTTCATCCTTAGTGTAAGCCTGGGAAAATAGCGGTTAGCAGTTTTATTTTTTTGGGGGGAGGGATATATATTTATTATCAAATTTGTAAACTTTAAACCAAATCACTGAAATGCCCAAGAAAAGTATTCACGAATATTAGTGAGATGATTTTAATCCTAGAAGTGGCAGCTACTTTTATACGGATTTGAATACTAAATCGTGGATACTGGTGATCTTTGGTGGTTAAGTATTAATTAACAACACATCTCAGGAATGGTCGGCTTGAGACTGCATAAGACTACACATCATTATTATATACATATCTTCCTCTGACATAATACCTTACGCTGGTTGCGGAGGCTAAACAGAACAAAAAAAAAGAACTAAAAGAGACCCATATATTCGTTTCTAAAATTCTAAAGTAATATCTCCATCTGAAGACACAGTTTATTAATCAGAATAAAGTCGCACACTAACGATGTCTAATTTCTGCAAATGATGAATGGATTTAACAAGAATGAAAATTTAATTTATTGGGAGGGTTGATATACTAAGAAAGGGAACAAATTTTCATTTGTTGCAGTTGTCATTCTTAATTTAAGAAAAATTACAAGCCTATTTAATACCCTGCAATAATATTATACAGCTGTTAAAGATAGTGAATCACAACGAGATGTACATAATAGATTTTTGTGACAGATAAATATTAATAGCAGGAAGGCATAAGGGTAGAGAATAGGATCTCTGAACTTCCGTAACGCGGTAATAAAGAGGGAGGAATTGAAAACAAAATTTTTGGCTCCACCCTGACTACTAGAATACCTACTAAGAGTACTATGTAATGAAATCCAATTCGGAACGGAACAGCTTTCTCCCTCTAGAGTAGACTATATATAGCAAAGGGATGAACAGAGAGCAAATTATGCACCCTTAACTATTGTAATTCCCTATATATATCACTAGCAGGCGTGAACCGGACACTAATGTTATAGCGTAGTGTGCATGACCCTCCACACTGTACAGGTGAATTAACAGCCTTATCTTCCCTCTCGACTAAAACACAACACACGAAACGACCCCATCTGCAACGTTGCGATGCACCCATGTACTACCGCTTACTACAATTTTGATCTATAACTATAGTCAAGGCATCCCTACCGCAGTGCGCAACAAAACACAAACTGCTCATTACACAATCAAGAACATATAATTACAACAATGATATTAATTATTATTGTCATTAGCTTGTAATTTAACTAAATTATTAATAGAGTAGATCATGATAATAGAAGAGGAATGTTAAAAAAATTATTTTTTGTCTTTCACTACGTAATATGAATCACTGTAAGTTGAATGCAAATGTGCTTCTTCTTTGTGATAGATACGACCCATTTTTTCTGAAATGTTGAATATTTAAAGTATGTTTATGATTAAATTTAAAAATCTGTTTTCGTAAATGAGGAAAGATATGACAAAAGGTATAACATATCATATTGTATGGTTTTTTTTTTAAATACTCGTACATAAGCAGTCAAAAAAAAGAAAAAAAAAGTAAAAAGAGACGTTTATATTAATCATCTTCATATGTAGTAACTATTTTAAACTAATTTTTGTAATTGCTAAATTTTTTTATTTTAAATTTGAAATTTTAAAAACGATTAAAATGAATTTTATTAACACATGGTTTGTAGAACATTAAAATTTACGCTAATAGTTTTTTTACGTATTTTAAAAATTATTCTAAAAGAAATGTTTAATTTATCAAATAGGTTTGGATGGTTTATTCCTCAATTTTTAATTAAAAATCGGTTCAATTTAGTGGAACCATAAGTAAATTTAAACGCAAAAGAAAAAATTAACCTGCTGTGATGAGTTGTCATTTGTGTTATTTATTACAAAAATAATAACTAATCAAACAGAGAAACAAATCAAAGAAGAAGAAAAAGTAGCTAAACGAAATGAAAAATTTTGACGATACATAACACCTTCGGGTAGATGATTCATTTCAAATTTTGGAGAACTTACAGATCTAATATATGTAGTCTCTTTAAGCACATAACGTCCTCGCTGTTATCCAAAACATTAACCGGCTTTATTAGTTTTGCCGGCTTTTGGCTTTATTAGTTTTTTTATGTTGTTAACATTAGCTTGTTCACGTGTTTGTTTAGTTTCATTTTGTACCTTGTACTGAATCGCTGTATCACCTCTCGAACGTTTGCAATCCCAGATAATCTTATATTTCAATGTTTTTCGCGAACCACAGCGCTTTTGTTATATTTCTTAATAGTCTGCTCTGGAATCACTGCACGATTTTGATAATTTTTTCCTATTATTAAAAAAATCCTACAATAAAAATGCATCTACATATGAGAATGCAACCCTTTCAATTTTTACAAAGATATAAAGATATTTTTATAAAGATGTCGCTGGATTCCATTGAGTTATTTAAAAACAAAACAAACAGAATGAAGTGTTTTTATTTATTTATTTTTTTTTATTTTAACCAACCAATCTGCGGTAATAAAAAAACCATGTGCTTACGTTTACTTGTTAGAAGGAGGCATGTTTCCTACTTACTTAGAAATTGAATTTTGATTATATTTTAAAGTAATGATTGTTGTTTTTTAATAATAAGAAATGTAATTATAGCATTAAGTTGGAGATACTTAAAAAAAAAAAAAATTAATTGTTCCAGTTTAAACATGTTCAATTTTTAATACCTTACAGTAAAAGAGTGCGCATTAGTCAGACGACTAACACAGTGCGTATTATTGAAACTACTACAAATGATACAAAAAATTTACCCTACTGGAAAATGTAGGCTTCGTAAAACATGCAGGTTAGGAATCTAATAAATACATATGTACCCAAAATAACAAAATATGTAAAACCTTTTATTACAGTGTGATGTGCTAATAATTAATGTGTAGTGTACATTAATGTTATGTGTTATACACACAGCTGTTATGTATTATACGAGGTGGTCTATCAAAACTGAACACTAGCATACATTATTATGTAATATACATCATGTGTAAACATACAATGAGTGTAATCACAATGAATTTCACTTAGTTACTCAATTCACACAATCCCCTTGTGTGCAAACGTTTAGCCTACTACTAATATTAAAGAGGGTCATTCCAATATATCAGCAAATATGTACTTTATTTCATCAAATCGATACTAATATTACTAAACAGATAAAAATAAACAAAATAAATTATGTATACTGTTCAAAATTTTAAGAACTTGACTATTTTTTTTCTTTTATTTTAAATTCACTGCGATAAGATGGTGCGATAAGTGAAAATTCACTGCGATATTTAATTGTGCCAATGATGCACTGTGGTTCCAATGCACAGACGGCATGCACCGATTTATATGAAAAACTCTTTAATTTCACACTAGATAACGAATGAAAGAACAACTAAAAATATCGAACTGTAGATGACACTACTAGACCCTAATAGAAAACTCAAGATTAATTGAAACTTTTTCAAGTTGGTGTTTGAAAGGAGGACAAACAATTTCATTCAGATATGAAAATACTAAATAAAAATAATTAAAAATTCAACCCGCCGGGTGAGTCTAGTGGTTAAATTCGTCATACTAAAATCAGCCGATTTTCATAGCCGAGCGTTCTAAGGCTTGCGTTTTGTAAAAGCAATTTATTTTATTTGAACTTGAGTGCTAGACTGTGAATATGGGTATTCTTTGGTGATTGGGTTTCAATAATCACGACCTGAGTCTGTTCCTGACTACAACTTTACCGGTTTATACTTATATTGCACGTAAGTCGGTAATTGTAACTGAATTTGCCTAACATATAAACACACATCCAGAACCGGCAATAGCTGAAAAACTGGTTGGAGAAAACGAACAATTAAAATTACTTTGAAGGATTTTCATTAAAAAAATATGTAGTATATATTTAGTCACAAAAAATTTTGATATTAATAATTTTCTATTTTTAAATGACCTTCAAGAAAAAAATCAACATAAAAATTCTTCATCATTAAAAGGGTAATGAAAATCCTCACTGCATAATTATAACCCTAACCCTCACTGCTTATGTCTCACTGGAATAATTTTAAAGGAGTCAAGATTATAAATCTCAAATTTGAATCAAGTATCATGACAAATCAGTCTTTGATTAGAATTAAAACGTTCTTATGAATAACTGTATATTTACAAATTCTCTTTATAGATAAAAAATTATTAGTAAAATGTAACAAAGCCTTTTAAGAAAAAAGCAATACTTGTAAACTTGATATAGTTTTATAAATATTTTATGGTAAATAATTAACAACGAAAAATTTGCGAAATACTTTTCCTTTGCTTTATTCCGAATAGTTATTCGGAATAAACGAATAACTATTCGATTATTCCAAAATCATATTTTAAAATACCATTTGATTTTTTTTTTTTTTGTAATAAAATACAGTAAAGGAATGAAGACTTACAGTTAACGTTTTCAATACACCATGACAGAAAATGTAATATTCAGAAAAATCATTCTTCTACTCACCTGTAAAGAAAAAACAACATTAACAATAAATTTAGAACAAAAATTAAAAAAAAAAAAAGGCAATACAACTTTTAGAAACGAATTCAAATAATGTAAAATAAATACATATTTGCTAGTTATCTAAGAAAAATATTTCAAAACATAAAACTAAAACTATTAGCACAGGCAATGTAATAATTTTTCCTCATTACTATTACGTGTCAATTCTATTTTTAAGCCTTGACTGTTTTAGCGTTATTTATACAATACCCCTTTTCTTACACCCTTTAGAGACAAGTAAAATTTAACAATACATTTAGAATTTTTGCTACAGAAAGGAAATTATTAAAATGATATATAAAATATTAATAAAAGGCTAAATAAATTATGATTTTAATCAGATGCCCGATTAGAAATATTTTTATCGTATATAAAAAAAAAAGGGATAAACGAAAAAATACAAAAAATATATTTCAAAGATCCAACATTTATTTTAACATAGGTTTTGTTTTTTATATATTTAAAAACGACAAATAATTGATTTTATTTTTTTATAATCTCACACACAAGTGTACTATTAATTTTCAGATTATTATTAATTGACTCATTAGACCGTTTTTGATATATTTGAAAAATTTTCCCTGGATAAAAATACAAATATTAATGAATTTTATTTTTTTTTTAATAAATAGCAAAAAGATTTTACTTAGATCACTTTTGCATTATACGCAAAAGTTTATTTTGTTATCCTAAATTCAACCAATATAAAAGTGCAATTTATTTACATCAGTAGAACATTTCTGTGCATTAAAAATTATAAATTAATGTTATGCAGGTTTAGTTATATCAATAGTAATATGATATTTATTATATTAAGATATTTGTAACTATTTTATATTTATTGTTATTATTTACTATAATAAAAATAAATGAGAAACTGATAATTAAATCTCCGAAAACCATACTATGAGTCAAAAAACTCACCAAGAGGAAAATGTACGTTTATCTCCAGGAAGTAGTTACTTATCCACAATACTATTAAATATCAGTGTATGGTTTACAAAAATGGGAATAGTATATTTCCGAACAATAATTTTACATTAAATTCCTTATATAAAAAAAAAAAAAATAATAATAAGTCTTTTATGTCGTCCTACGTGATCAAACGCGCTGACCTCCGTGGCGCGAGTGGTAGCGTCTCGGCCTTTCATCCGAAGGTCCTGGATTCGAATCCCGATCAGGCATGGTATTTTCACTCACGCTACACATCATTCATCATCATCCTCTGATATAATACTAACTGAGGTTCCGGAAGTTAAAAAAAAAAAAAAAAGGAAAAGTGACGCAATCATGTACAGATTGATGTAAAGTTTGGAAATATTCACGTTAGGTTAGTTACAACGAATTCAGTTAAAATCCAATTGGAGTTATAAATAGAAGATAACTTGTTATAATGCATTATTATGCTTTTACAATAAAATTCCTACTTTTATGTTTATCATAATGTAGTAAGTTTCATTATAATGTGAACTACTTACGATGCAAGTAATTCGAATTCTGTATAAATATTTGCTGCAAAAATATTAAGTGAAACTTACATTAGTTACGGATAACTTTTTCCATATTTTATCATAAATATATTTTGAAGTGAGGACTCTAAATTGCTGAAAAAGTAACTGTATTTTATTATTTTTTTCGGAATGAAATAACTTAACATTTAAATTTTCTATTTATAAATTACAATGCTTAAATTTTTTTTTTGTTTTAAATAAAATATGCGACTAAGTGTGCTGAAAGTTATATGACTGAAAGTTTCATACAACAAATAATTAATAAACAAAGAAAGTAACTTTTTATTAATACTTCAAGTGCACGTCAAACCATAAAACATTAAATGATAACTTGTACATAAAATAGACTCATATATTTATTTATATAAAAAATGACTTACAATGGTTGTATTTTTGTTCATGTGTTTTTGTTTTCACGCTCGTATGGTTTGACGTTCCTGTTTCAGACACCCATTGAACACTTTATGAATTATTAAAATAGAAAAAAATAACATAAGTTATATATTTATCTTATGTATTATCTGTATTTACTTTTTATTTTGATTTAAATGCTTTTATGCAATGTTTCATTACAAAATAGTTTTTACCGTTTGCTTTTTACCATTAACTAGGAGTATTTCTTAAAATTTCTTATTTCTTAATATTTCAAGACTACACTTCATTCACATTCATACATATCATTCTCTGAAGTAATACCTTACTGTAGTTTCGGAGGCTAACTAGAAAAAGAGTGAGAAATAATTTTTAATAATTCTTTGAAATTCAGAATACGAATAATACATTAAAAAAACTAATGAAATATGTTTTATAAGACTGTAAAATGCTAGATTAAAATTACGAATATTATATTTGATAGGAGGGGAGTAATTAAGGTAAAATTCGTAAATATTTATAGGTACTTGCATTCTAATAAAGAGTAATTTATAGTCAATAATTACCAAACATAAATCTTAATTATGAAAAAATCATAGAATTTATGTGAACTATAATTAAAAGTGAGTCTAATATTTATAGAAAAAGATTATTAAACAAATAATTTATAACAAGAATTGTCTTTAATAATATTTTTTTCAGGTGTAACCGTAACTTTTGTTTGCATGTACATATTTATTTGTTATTTAGAAATTCATTATCTTATTCATATTAGTTTCGTACAGAGAACATATCAAGATAAGTAAGTTTTTCTACTGCACGGATATCAAAAAACTGCTATAGCAATATTATTTGATTTTTTTTTTAATACACACCCCCCACGGCAACTGCGGTGTGTCGTGGTAGAAATCTGCCAACCCTGTCTTAGCCTCCATCTGAGGCTGTCCCATCGGAGTCCTCCGGAACGCACTGACCTCCGCTTCTGGAATGCCAATACGTCCAGTACGTCTACTTCACTGGGGGGGGCTATTCATTCCCATTTCTAACCTACAAGTTTCAGGGGCGGGATGCATTTTACACCCCCATCATTTCCGCGCCACTCATATACTTCGAGGGTCAGCATCGGGGAGTTCCACCCATCCATTCTTACGTGTGGACGGACCAGAAAATCCTAGACAGAAGGGCTACCTCTCTGGCCCTAAGTATCTCCACGTTTTGACCCACACACAAATTACACAAGCATATAAAAATTACGAAAGCACATATTACACACACAATAAAAATAATGCCAACCCATAGCAAGACAAGCACTCCTGTAGCAATATTATCTCTCTTTATCTCTTTAGCCTCCGGAACTATCGTAAGGTATTACTTCAGAGGATGAATGAGGGTGATGTGTATGAATGTGAATGAAGTGTAGTCTTGTACAAACTCAGATCGACCACTCCTGATAAGTGTGGTTAATTGAAACCCAACCACCAAAGAACACCACAATGTACTATCCAAATATCCACGATCTAGTATTCAAATCTGTATAAAAATGTTTACCTTTACAAGGATTTGAAACTTAGAACTCTCTACTTGAATATTATCTAGAAGATTAAAGGAAAACGTCTTTAATATCTGTTGCGACTGACATCAAAATATATAAAAAGCAAAAAATTAAAATTTTACTTTTTATCTTAACGTGTATAATTATTATATTCATGTAATAATAGCGAGGAAAATTTGGAAATAATTTTAGAACTATGTAAAATTAGTTTTGTATATTGATTATTACTAAGTTGCGCAAAAGATGTTTTAAAATGTTAGACAAAAGGTAATTTATTAAATTGGAACAAACAAGAATGATTCCGTTACTTGTACACTGAATTACTATCCTGTATGTAGGAGAATACATCTCCTTTTTTTACGAGAAGTAGATATTGTTACAAAGGTAATGGATTCATAGAAAAACTACTCATTGAAATGCTTTCTTCCCTGAATATGGGATTACATGAATCGGATTCATGTATTTACAAATAATGAACAAAGACCTCATTATTTTTACTTAAATTGGGTTCTCTCTTTCTGCTAAGAAATATTGAATTCTAAAAGAATGATTAAGAAATATTGTATTCTAAAACAAAGAAAACAGCGGCATAAATTAAAATAATAGATGTCTAGCAGACTTTAAAGCTTTTAAAAGTTGTTTTGACCGAATTATAATTTATCTAAACTAAAGTATAAATTGTTTAAACAAACAATAAATACAAAGAAACAAACAATAAAAGTAAATATTATTTCCAACAGGAATACTACTGTTTGTCTTACTTCAAGGAGAAGGGTCTAAAGCTAGAGCCCGGAAAAACTCAAGCGGTGAAATGATAGGCAGACAAAAATGAGACCGCTAAAAATTTGGACAGAAAGTATACAGGTGGTGACACAAAGATAAGTTAAGTATCTGGGTGTGTGGCTGGAGACATCTGGACTCTTCAGTCACCAAATCGGATGCATTGTACAGAAATCAGAAAAGGTGACCATTACACACTGTAGAATAATGATGACTCATGAAGGACCCAGAGCTTCCAAACGAAAAATCGTGGTGGCCCGCACACGGCAGTTATGTTCTACACTATCCCTGCAAGGAGGGAGAATCTGGATAAAGAAAAAAATGTGAAAAACTACAGAAGTACAACGAAGAGGCTGCCTAAAGATGATTAATGGATTTAGAACAATTTCGACGGTGGCTGCAGGGTTGCTTTCAAACATTCCTGCCATCCGATTGATCGCCAGCCAACGAGCAAAGATATGGGATGGCGAACCGAAGGGAGACGCCACCTCAATGCTAATGGAAGAATGGCAATCCATTTGAGACGAGACTAGGACGGAGGCATGGACAAAGCGTCTCATACCTAGACTGGGCCCTTGACTGGGGATGGAAAACGGGGAGGCGAACTATTACCTCTTCCAATTCCTCTCCTAGAATTCTATAATGTTATTAAATGCAAACTTAGGATTTAGATCCGGAGCTATTTTTTGCAGTGACAGTAAAAATCTATTACCAAAGATTTTGAGGAAGATTACTCTATTTTCAAAGATTTTTATGAATATTAAAGAAAAACCACGGTTACTTCTGTTTGAAGCTAGGTTCCTGTCCATTGTAGTAATGGCCAACTTTATATCTTTACCGATGCTCTTAGAGTGTAATTAAATTTCAAATATCAAAATAAAGATTAGCTCAAATTTCATGCTTTTGAATCTCGTTCGAGAGGAAACAAACCTCTCTTCCACACTAATCAAGCACGAATTTATTTAGCTAATATTGCTATTTATATTTTTATAGCAGTAATTGTAATATTTGAAGGCAGTGTGTACGTATGAACTGATAGATAAAACATGATTTTAGTAGATTTTAATATACATTTTTTCAATCAGACTTTCATCCGGAGATCTTGGGTACAAATCCCGGTTAGGCATGGCATTTTTACACACGCAACAAATTATTCATCTCAATCTCTGGTATAATACCTAGCAGTGGTTCCGGAGGTTAAAAAAAATTCACAATACTGCATGTTTCTAATATTTTCTTTCTGTACGTGGGTTAAAATAGTCCATAAAAACTAGTTTTTTAATACTAAACTAATAATACATGATTTTGGGTTAGTTGATCCTCAAATAAAGTCAGTATATTTTTTACAAGAGTAACAATCTGCAGAAAAAAAAGAAACTATTCTCGATATATAAATGTTTTGAATATAAAATTTAATAATTATAAATCTTATCGTTTTGATTGAATTAAGTATTTTAAATAATATCGGAGTTATCTTTCAAATAATAATTATATATAAACATTTTTAAGTGCGTAAATTGATTAATTATTTTCAAAAAAAAATAAAAATATTGTACGAAAATTATCTTTAAAAATTATACAAAACCAATGAAGTAAATCCAATTTTACATTTTAATTCTTTCAAAACTAGTATGAATTAAAAACATTTGGATCCTTAACTGCAGATCTATAAAAAAATAAATTTTTATTTATAAATATAAACTATATTATTATCAATCTCAAAGGATATTATATTTTTTAAAAATAACAATATTTTGATTTAAGTTTACAATTAAAAAAATGTTAAATTTTAACACCATATATTATGATACCAAATAATTTTTTAAGGGTTTTAAAGGAAAAGCATGAAAAATAAAACATAAAAAATATTACAAAAAGTTTTAATTAAAACAAAAAACAAAATTTTACTTTCCAGTGTAATGTTTTCAAGTTGTAGGATTACAAAACGCAAAATGTATGTTTGTCAATGAATGGTAATTAGTAGGTTATGTTGAGAAGATTGGTTCCCACAACTACAAGGAACATAATTACCAAACCCTTTGACGCAGTTCTATTAACTTCCTAGGTTTGCTTCTATGTTACGTAGTATTACTAGCATTTCTAAATAAGGATCCTCATCTTTATCAACAAAGTTGTTTACATTAGTTCATGTGCGAACAGCGTGACACTCATGTAATATCTTCATCTTAGTAGAGTTTAATTTGCTTCCGTAATATAAGTGAGGGTAAGCATATTTGTAATAATATTTTTAAAAAAGTGCGATAAAAAATTAATTACCATTAAATCTACGATTTTGAATCATAAGATGTAATCAATGGGTAAAAATTGTTTAAATATAGTTTTTTATATATCTGTATTTTTCTAATAATAAATTATTCACAATTATTACTTTTTAATTAATAATATAACGTATGGAATACGTTTTGTATGTATAAAGAGACGTATTTTGCGTTTTTGTTTGTTTTTACTGTTGTACTTTATTTATAATTGTTTATGTAATTAAATCATAAACTTTTATACATTGAAACCATAAGTAGATAGGTTGAATAATAACAACATGAATGAAGTTTTACCCGAAGAAACTATGAGTAAAATATCAACACAAATACTTTACAATACTTACACTACATAATGAATATTTACCAACATAACCATAATAACAAAACAATAAAAAAAAAATTATATGTAATAAATAAAAGTCAATATTACAACACGAATTAATGAAAAAATTCAACAAACAAATGAGGCAAAAGGTTCAAATTTATCTCGGTCAGTAGAACGATTTGAAAGTTAATAATTTATTAAATATAATTACTGACGAGAGTATGAACACCACACCACAATCAATAGTCCCTAGTAATGATCGAATAATTCTAATTCGGTGGCTGTATTCTCACTAATAGCAAATATGAAAAATTAAATTAAAATATAATAATTTAAGTCTAATATAATAAACTAGGTTAATAAAGTATCAATAACAATGATAGACAAAAAGAACTTCTATAATGTTCTCTAAGTGTGATACCATTTCTTGAATTGCTTATTTGCGTTCATTACAGATATGTAAATAAAATTTTTCTATCACGCTTAGTTTTAAATAAATTACGCTTCAAAAACAAAAATTTAAGTGAAAATATAGTTAAAATCTGTGAAATTTTATTTTTGAATGGCCAAACCTGTGTTAGAATGATTTCACAGATGCTTTTCTCTTATAAATAGCCTCAGGAACATCAGTAATTAATGTCCAACAATAATCGGCTAGCATGTTAGTATTACATTTTCCTTTATAGAAGTTTTATATTACCGAAACATCTTAGTGAAAACGTTCACTATGGTTCGTGACTTACGTCTCTGAGCTTCTCCGGGATAAAATCTAGATGTACGTGGAGGAAATGTATTTTCAAAGATATATTACATCCTACAGTTCTGTATGAAGTAACAAGACCACCACATAGTTAGTTTTTGATTCGTCTGTAGGTTTAAAGGCCAGAAGTTGTCCCGCCTTTAATCTGCTTTCTGCCGCCAAAACCCTGATATTTGGTACTCTCCTGCACGTCCTTGCAAAGAAAGGGCTGCCAGCCGGTGCCAGATTAAGCACCAATACTGCATCGACCGAAGTTGCATCCGGGCCTTCATGTATGTCTTCCACCTTTCTGAAGACTTCCTTGGGCCACCTTCTTGACAGCACGTTTAAAAGTTCCTCCTCGCCCAAATCCTTGTCCAATAGATTAGCTATCTCCTCCTTCCTCACAGCTCTCTCACTGTGTGTGCGTTTCTCGCACTTTTCCTCCGACGAGACCTTAACACCAATCATGCTCTTTTGTTGGGCAATACGCTTAACTAAACGGCTGAGCTCGCCTTCAACAATCTTGATCTCACGCTGCGTGTGTTTGTCAATACTGCTATGTAAAGTCTCTGCCAGCTCTTCCAGCTTGTCTAATAGCTTGACGATATCGTCATCCTCTTCACTCTCTCCAGAGCTCGGCAGTCGCCTTCGTTTTCTCTCCTCTCTGCTTCGTATATCACATTTATCCTGTCTTTCCTGAGTCTCCATACAGAGTAACGTCTCACCTTTAACCAACTCCTCAGCTGGTGATGAATCCATCTGCCTCATCGGCGATCGACCCAGCGCCCTGACGGGCTTAAAAGGGTCCATGTGTACAAAAAAGCGGTTATATTCCGCAATATTTGGGGGACCTAAAATCAAATGTCAGAATCTAGTTCTGCGTCCAAAAACTCATGGAAACGAGCCCAATATCGCCAAAAATAAGGGGGGAAATTTTGTGGGGCGTCGGGGGGTCCCAAAATGTATTAACCCAAATCTGAGGTCGAAACTTTTGGGGGGCAGGATAGTAGGGGAGGGTTAAGGGGGGTAGGATTGATGGTGAACGGGGGAGGATGGTCAGGGTATGAAGAATTTCGGAGTTATAGAGGATTAAAGATATCCCTTATAATGGCTCACAGCACTTGGTAAACATTAACTAGTGTTTTACACTACACTGTATAGTTAAAATATTCTAAGTCCTTGTTTATTACACAAACAAGTGACGTCACTATCCAGTTCTGTCCTGTCTATTAACTT
>JAAAKQ030093069.1:0-14646 GCA_010016005.3 Zanna intricata
TCTAGTATTCAAATCCTTATAAAAATAACTACCTTTACTTGGATTTGAACCTTAGAACTCTCGACTTCGAAATCAGCCGATTTGCGATTTCGCATTATCCACTAGACCAGCCCAGTGAGCTTACATGTATAGACCTAAGAAAATCATACTGACTCTCGGGACGAATTCTAGTTTTGAGTTGTCTATGTAAGTTGCATCTATTCAAGTATTTATATTTATGTTTCCGATATGATTTCTTCTATGTAGCTTTTTCTTTTACCTTGTGCTTTACTTATATTACTGGACTTTGTATGAGATCTAGAGCCTAACTATCTAGATTTTATCAATGCATGTTCTATTTTTCATTTATTATTGATGTTTTTTCAGAATGTATCTAATTAAGATGTTTCAAAGAGAGTTCTTTACATTTGCTTGGATTTCTATCTATGAAATCGATTTTAAATTTTGTTGAGATACAAAAAAAAATTGTAATTATGTGTTTCTAAACAAGAATGAGCATTTACGTACTAAACAAAGAAATAACTACTTAAAATATGTATAAATATGCATTTTTAGTAAAATATATAAAAATGATAATTTTTAATAAATAAAGCTTAGCGTTATAGTATAAAAAAAGGTAAACATAATTTTAATTTCACAATTCTCTATCATGAATTAAAAATTTTTTTTTTTAAATAAAATTGTGCTACTTTAATATTAAAAAAAAAACCATTTAATTGTATAAATAAATTTATTTAAATAATATCGCTAGTGAATAGAGATATTTAATACTTTTTTCTATGCTGTAAAAGATTCTAAAAGCTCGGAAGACTTCACCAACGATTTTAATTTAAGTTTATTAAATTCCTGCTAACGTACTCGTTCTTCGCATAGTGAAATACTGAATTTTTTAGCGTAGGTGCCTCCTTTTTAACCTCTCAAAGATTATTAATCATAATAATTTTTGCTACCTTTTCTGAAAAAATTTTAGAAGATACTATACCAATCAATATTCTATATTTTTAGGAAACAGAACAATTAAAAATGAGAAAATTCTTAAATAAGAAAAAGTGCTTTCCCATTTAAGTATTTAAATTAAAAATTTCAGGAAACTACCAAGTTAATTTTTTCCAATACTTTCAGAATACATATTGTATATGTAAAAGCCTATTCTCCATTGTCATCCTGTTAAGGATGATGTAAAAGAAAACTGCGGATAAGTTTCAATAAAACTTATGAATAACAACACTTAATTACTTATTTAACGGATTAAAATCTCGAAGGCAGTTAGAGGAAACATTTTTATTTTATCTTCCATTTTATTAATCATTAGAAGGTTAGTCTCAATTATTTTGTTACATAATCTTTAAACGTTACTTTCAGCACCTAGTAAAAGATTTTATTACTAGTAAACTGCAAAATACGCGAGAATTATGAAATCGTAAAATGAATTTTTATAAGTGATGAATATCAAGTTCTTGTTCTGATACATTAATCCTGTTTAACTTTCCTAAAGGTTGTTTAAAAGGCAACTCCTATTCTTTGATAGCTGTTACTTTTATCTGTCTATATTTATATTTGAAATTTTATTTTTAAACAGCAAGGTGGACATGTGAAAAATAATTTTACTGTAAAATGTTATGATTATTATTTACTTTATTACCACATTTAACTTTAAAATTAAGTTAAATGGTTTCGTTTTTAATTATTCAAACATTTTGAAAGCATACCATCCTGTAAGAAATGTTCTAAATTCTTCCCCTCCACAGCTTGACAGTTCACTAACCTTAAATAATATTCGTTTATCATGTCTGGTAAAATAATGTAGGTTCGTCGATTACACCTCCACTTTCTTTTTTATAAAAAAAAAAAAATAAAACCACCGTTTAAATCAAGATTGCGGATCCAAGATGGCGTACAACATTTTGAAATACACATAAAGTAATAATTTTGTAACTGTATACATCCACACTTATTTTTACCTATTAGCTCTGAGTATTTCACAGAAAAATATGAAGAATAGAAATATAAAGTAGTTTAAAAATTTTCATATTATCCTGTATATATATATATATATATATATATGTGTGTGTGTGTGTGTGTGAAGAGTATATTCAATTTATTTACTTAATTTTGCTTATTTTTGGGTCAATTTTTTACCCTTTTTCTTTTCTTAATAAAGAACATGAGGAAAACTTTCTAAATACACTATCCAGCCATTAATATAATGTATTTAATCGTTTTTGTATACTTGAGCCAACTTTTTTAGAAAATTGAGAAAGGATTGTTTTTGGGAACAGTTGACTACGTTTACATCTACAGTAACCGAAATCTAAATTTACTGTTTTATAAAAATCAGACTGTCAGATAAACAAAAACTTTAATAGAATACACATAAAATATTTTTAAATTCTTAAATATTCCAAATTCACAGGTATTAAAATATTAAATTGTTTTGTTTTCTCTATGTCATTAGTAAAAATGCACTAAATTAAATTTTAAATTTTACTTTAATTTTTTTTTATAATTAAATTTCAGAATTCGGTTAAATTTGTTTATCCAGTTAAATTTGCCTGGATCACGAAGTCATGATACTGGTTGTCACATGTTACTGGTTGTTAGATGTTAGTGGTGCTCTCAGTATAACTTTACTTTCACTATACAGAGTGAGTTAAATCTATAGAAAACCCTCAATAACACTTTAAAACTGTTCCAAATAGAATACAGTAATTATCAGGATAAGAAAGTATCGGTCAACCTTTTGACGGAAATAGAATTTTTTTTACTTTGCCACATGTTACTGAATGAAATTTCAAGTCAGTAAGTTAATACATTTTTTCAAAACATACATCTAAAAATCACACATACAATGAAAACTTTATCCCACTACCATTTTGGGTACAGAAATCGGACCAACGTTTTTCTAGCCCTTAAATAGACCTTTAAAATGATTTATAACACAAAGGGTGTTACCATTTAGAATATTTTAATTATAGTTCCTGAGTTATCCCCCAAGGAATTAAAATTCTATTTTTCGTCAAAAGATAAAGTAGTTGACCGATACCTTATCCTGAAAGTTACAGTATTCTATCTGGAATGGTTTTAAATTTGTTAAATGGTTTCCATATTTTTGACTCACTCTGTATAATTCACTTATTGTTTACGTAATATTTCTCTTTTAGCACAATAAAATAATCGTAATAAATATAGATCAAGAAATATATTAAAAAATAACACATAAAATTAAGACTATTATTTTTTATTCTCTTATAATTAACATTATCATTCATTAAATCAAAACTAATGTACAATATTACCTGCTTAATTAGTTACATTTATTTTTCAACTGGTAATATAACAGTGAAAAAACATACTAAACTAACCGACTTAAAATTTCACACAGGTACATGCCGCAAAGTAAAAAAAAACTTACTAAAAAAAAAAAAAAAAGTTTTGTTCAAGGAAAAACAAAGATGAAAACATACACGATATAGTGTCTTGGAATCCCATCGTAAGCTGTCTTGATTGTGTTCCCAAATTCACTCTTAAGTGCGCTTTAATTGGAAGATTACTGTGTGAAGACTTGATTGCTCCACGTGACTTACCATCGTTATAAAAAATATATATACAAAATGGTGCTTTATTATTATACCAACCAATACTATTAGTAATAATAAAAACACATCCAAAAGATCTTAAAAAATGAACAGTTAAAAAGTTAATTATTGTTATTTCGTTGTAAATGATTTATTTTTAAAAAATTTTTTTTTAATTATTAAAAACACAGAAATTAAAATTATATTTAAAAAAAAAAAATTAAACGTTAGTATTATCTAATTAACTTTTTAAAATTCTATTTCAATTTAATAAAATTCTATTATTGCGTATTTAGTATTCTAATAATAATGTTAATAATAATAATACAAAACTTAGAGCAGAAATCAGTATAACATTTTTTTTTTCATTATGGTAAGGAAATCTTCAATTAATAGAAAAATAAAGAAAAAATTTTGCATACTTACATACAAATATTTTTTTTTTTTAATCTCCGGAACCACCGTTAGGTATAAAGGATGAGATGAATGAATTGTATCGTGTGTGAAAAATGGCCATGCCTGACCGGGATTCGAACCCGGGACCTCAGGATGAAAGGCTGAGACGCTACCACTCTTGCCACAAAGGCCCAGCTCTATAAACAACTTTTTTTTTTTTTTTACATCCGGAACCACAATCAAGTATATCATCAGAGGGATGAGATGAATGAAATGTAGCGTGTGTGAAAAATGCCATGCCTGACCGGGATTCGAACCCGGGAATCCCGGTCAGGCATGGCATTTTTATATAAAAATGGCATTTATATAGGAAAAATAGAATAACTTCAATTGATCAAGACAAAATCTTGTATAACTAAAAATAATTTTTGGTTGCTTATAGCAAGAGTGTGCAGTTCAGCGTAGAATTCGTTATTATTACAATCAGTCTTATTTTGTTAATTTTTAAAGAGGTTTTTGAAAACAGAAACAAAATTTAAATTGAATTTTTATAAAAAATCTAACATTGAAAGGAAATATCTTCTATTTTTTATATGTGCTGCAGACCAAAAGTCTAAAATTTTTATAGCAATTATAAAGAATCTTTATGACTTAGCAATCACAATTTCATTCTACTTCTTTAAAAAAAAATAATTTACAATCAGTAAACATTATTAAAAACAAATCTGGTCATACGATTAACAAAGTTAACGACTCATGTAAGAAAATTAATATTGTTAGCTACTGCCTTCCAATTCTAGAGTTCTCCGTGTAATGACTTATGACTGGGTCTATTTATGCCAATCTCCTTAAAACGGTTCAATCAGAGTTTGCGGTCTCTGCAGCCACTAAAATAATGGCGCTCCCAGAAAAGAGGCTTCTTCGGGACCCTGACCCCAGAAGCGGGGGTCAGGATGCCTCGATGAGACCGGGGAGAATCTGATGGGGGGGTCCAGTTGCTAGACCCAAGCTTGGGGGTTGGTAGGTTAATCTTCTACCACGACACTGCGCAGCGACTGTTGATGACATACCTAATGGTGGTACCAGTTTCTGCGTGGGTGTTTAATAAAAAAACTGAGTCCTGAGGAACACCCGAGGAATTTGTCAAAGAAATCAAGAAAAAGTGTCCGTCCATGTAACTACGGAATATAAAATTGAATGGTTGAGGTAAATTCTATTTCAGTTTGTTTAGCATACTAGGAAGTCAGCCTTATCGAACGCCTGCTGGATATCGGAAAAAAAGCAGCAGACCAAAACTTTTTCTCCTCTAAGCATTTGGTGACAATACGAATAGTCTTGTGTTTCTGCTCAATGGTGGAGCAAATAGATTTTCTTTAATTAATTAACTTGCGTACTGAAAGAATTATGTAATATTTTTGTCAATTACTGCATTTAATTTGATGTAAGTAAATGAATGAGTCAGTGGATAAATCACCTTGGAAAATGTACATTTTACGAGAGAATTTTTAGTTTTCCGATACAATAACTTTCTTAATATTTAATTTAAACACATACGATACGATTTGTTTTCGTTAATCTAGATAGAAGTGATAGATGAATCATTTTATTTGATTAATTTTGTAATTTTTTTTGTGTGAATTCTGATCGTTTCTTTTGAATGTTAAATTCAGGTCTTATAATAAATCAACTTTGAATAAAATTTTACTCACTACAAGTTTATTTAATTGTTAAAATTACTATTTCTTAATAAAAAAAATAACAGCATAAAGAACAACATACTAGTAGAAGTTATGAGAATTATTATAAATCAAACTAATATATCATATTTTTAAATGTACAAGAGTTATATTTACTATTAATAATAAAATCAAACAAATGAAGAATAAATCAAATTAATATAGAATTAAATATTATTAAAAAAATTATAAATATAATAACAAATAAAAATTATTGATATATAAAACAAAAATTCTAAAGGGTGTCAAAATTTTTATCACAATATTTAAAAATCGTCTTCTAAATTCCGTTCGCTACAACTGAGAAGATGCTACTGAAATCTTGTGTCTGAGGACCTTAAAATCTCTTCAGTCAAATTAAAGAACTTAATCAAATTCAAGATATCTTTATACTCTACTTCTACTGTACTGATTGACTTATAAGAATTAATTCTGGTTAGGAATCTTTCTCTAAAAAACACCTGTCCGTAACTCTAAAGCTGCTTTTCTTTCCCTTCTTAATTGGTCTTGTACAAAAAAAAAAAAAAAGACCAACATATTTTTCTATGTAGCCCACGATATTGTGTTTATTTTTAACTTTCTTCAGCTCCATTATTAATCTTGCATCAATTATGAATCATTTATACATCTAATTGCACTTGAAATGGTTAAGTCGGAATGTTACCACTCATTTCACCAAGATATATTTTTCGTATACTAGAAAGAATTAACAAAACAGGACCTTATCAACCGAAATACATTTTTGTACCGATAAAAACTTCTTTTTTATTGTTTTCAGTCATTATACTATTTAATGCAGCTCTCCGAGATTCCCTATCTAACACCATTCTTTCCTTTCGGTATATCCCCTACATCCTACATCCCTAACATTTTATTTTACATATTTCACACGTTGCCTGCCTTCTCAGTTTTCCCCATCTACCTGTCAATACAATATCAAATCGACTATCCTAGAATGCCTTAATATATGGCCTAAAAGTCTACCTCTTCTTTTAACTATATTTTTCCAAATGCTTCTTTCTTCATCAATTTTCCGCAACAGCTCTTCATTTATCAACTTCATTCATCCATCCATCTGATTTTGACATTCTCCTATAGCACCGCCTTTCAAAAGCTTCTAATCTTTTCTTCAAAATCTTCTTTTTTTTCAAATCTACGTTCCAAAAATATACTTTCAAAAAAGTTTCCCTGATGTTTAAATTAATTTTTTATGTAAACAAATTATACTTTTGACTGAATGCTCTTTACGTTTGTGCTATTCGGTATTTTATAACGCTCCATCGTCTATCATTTAGTAATTCTACTTCTCAAATAATAGTATTGTTCTACAAGGCCATCATCACATTGATCTCGTACCTCCATAACTTTTTCTGTACCTATTTTTTAATATAATTGAGTAGTCCATCAACTCCAACTGCATTTCATTACTTTCGTTTTGTTCTATTTTATTTTAATGCAATAGTTTTTGCGTTGGACTTCATCAGTTCTATTCATTTTTTCTTCTATGTCTTCTTTATTCTCGGCTAGAATTTCTGTATCATCAGCAAATCATAACATCTTTATCTTTTCACTTTGCACTTTACTCCGGATCTGAATTGTTCTTTAACATCATTAACTAGTAGTTCCATGCAAAGATTAAAAAATAACAGAGATAGGGAGCATAATTGTTGAACTCTTTTTTTTAATACGGCTTCTTTCTTATGTCCTTCGATTATTACTACTGCAGTTTGGGTCCTGTAAATGTTAGCAGATGTTCTTCTATCTGTGTACTTGAACCCTAATTTTTTTTAAATTCTGAAAATTTTATTTCAGTTTACATTATTAAATGCCTTATCTATGGCATTTGTTCCATATCTAAGATGTTGTGCCATATCTAAGGCAACTAGATATCCAAAGTAGTTGTATATTTCAATTCATAGGGTATAATAATTTTTATTTGTGGGATTATATTAGATATCAAGGTATTTCAAGTAGAATAAATAGATTAAAATTGGTCTCTTTTTACCGTGGATATAATGAGATGTTTGATTTTTACAGAAGCAGCTAAAATATTTACAACGAAAATGTAGTATCAAAAGTCACTGAAAAAGATTTTTTCCACAATAATTATTTCAACGTTAACTGTATTTTTGTTTTTTGTTTGTTTTTTTTTTGATTATTTAAATTTCAACATTATAAGAACATTTCTCTTGTAACAAAAAATTAATTAAGGAAAGGAAAAACATGAAACATTAAAATTCTGTTGTTCCTTTCAACAAATTAGTTTCAACTTTAATTCTAATGCATATTGGGTTTATATTCTTAGTTTTGAACAATTTTATATTTTAAATTTGAGATTGTATGTATTATACACACAATAAAATGTAATAAAACTGTTTTTTTTTAACGTTTGTTTAAATTTATACTTACCCTTGAATATTACAGTTAACATTTTCGTTATAACTATAGAAAGAGATAAGCACAAAAGTAAATAGAATGTTGCAATTTTTATTCCACATTTATTTCCTTCAAGACGACAGTTAAAACTGACATACGCTGCATATTTTTTGATAAATATTTTTTTTTAAACACCTACGCAGCAACTGGAACCACCGTTAGGTATTTCATCAGTTGCAGTACTGCAATGTCGCAGTAGGCGTGTCGTGGCAACAGATTATCCTACCGTCTTCCAAGCTTGAGTCCATTAATTGGCCCCCATCGGGATCTCTCAAGCCTCACCGAAGCAACCTGACCATCCGCTTGTGGATGTCAGGATGCCCCTCCGCTGGAGTGGTGGTAAATAATTAATTTTTGGTTTCACACTGACTCCTTGAAGGTGTCAGATGCTGCTTACGATACATTCCTGTATTGCTAATTTTATATAGTATCTTTCAAGGCGCTTGATGCTACTTGTACTACAGTACATAATTACTGGTTAGTTAACCTTCAAGGCGCCAAATATAATTTGTCATACTACTTTATTACTAGTTTTTACAAACTTTTTCAAGGTGTTATAGGCATCCTTAAAATATTAAAAATCATTAATATTAAAATCTGTTCTGTAATAATTATGAAAATTACATGTTTGTAAAAAAAGCTTGTTGCAAGTTTCGATTTCTTGCTTCTATAGCAGAGACTTTGCTTTGGATCCAAATCTCCTTTGGATCCAAAATTTGAAAACTGACCTACAAATTTCTAGGAGTCAATATTATTAGATTTGTAAGTAATTAATCTCTTTGATTCATAAAAATGATAATACCGTTCATGAATCAGTTCATTTGTGAACTATGATAGTTATTTTATTTCGTTCTTTAAATAAAAACTTTATAAATTGGGTTAGTAGTTTCAGCCTATTATAAAAAAAAATGCGATAGAGTACGAAATCATCCAAATCTTAACTTTAATATTACAATTACGATTGTTCTTTCATAGTTCATTTCAAATATAAAACAGAAATATTGACAGAAACGATGTTGGTGATACGATGTCAGCTTGTTAGGGGTGGTTAATCGAATGTGGAACAGGCCCACAAAAATTACTGGTGTTACTGTCAGCTGTCTGGAAGATAAATAGTATTGTTCAGTTACCTTTTTGGATATTTGAGCAGGAATTTAAAAACGTTTAGATACGGTAAGTATTCTTTTTAAATTGAAATAGTTAAGGTATCAAAACCGTACCTTTTAATTCTACGCAGCTATCTAGATGGTCGCTTCTGACGTGTTAATTACAACAAGAGAGAACTCGGGGATTTTGAAGGGCTCAGTTCTGTGGCTTGTTCTGTTCCTGACTTACACTTCTAACTTGCCTACTCCAGCTAATGTCACGGTCTCGTCGAATGTGGATGAAAAGCGATCTTGGTGGTTGACATTAGCTCGGCTACTACCTCGCAAAAATTGCAATCTGCAATAGATACCATCAGCGTTTGGTCGATTTGGTTAAATGATGTCAGAATACCTCAAGTGTAGTACAGTACGATACTTGGGATTTTACCTTAATTGCCGTTTGACGTGGAAGGATCATATTGGGGAGAAGAAGCAGTTGTTTGGAATTAAGCTTAAAAAGATGTACTGTGTGTTGGGTAAAAGATCACACTTTCCAGCAAGGTTCTGATCTATGATGGACGTGTGGAATTGAACTCTGGGGAACGCCCAGTAACAGCAACGTGGAGATCATTCACCGGTTTCAGAGAAAAAGTCTACAGAACATAATCCAGGCGCGGCGGGTGGTTTGCGATGAATGCTGAGATACACGATTACGTAGACATTTCATACTTTCGAGAGGAAGTTAGAAATCTAGTTTCAAGGTATGTGTTCAAGTTGGATATGCGTATTAGCATCTCGCTTTGAATCTGCTAGGCAGCAGCGAGAACTGTTAAGAGACTAAAAAGGATTCATGACTTGATATTGCTGATGATTCGTTATGATTATCAGATTTGGCGGATTGGTGCTCACATTTATTGTTTCTTGGCTGTTTCAGTGTTCCTATTTCGTTTATTATTCTATTGACAGTTGTTATTTTGTTTTAATGTTAATGTTGACTGGATATTCAAAGACACCATCAAATACTATTTTATTTATGTTATACTATCGTTAGTTATGTTATGCTGTAGTTTTTGTATTAATAGAAGCTTATCATTGGGTGGTCCTCTTTGACGTGCGGTCATACGACTTGCTTATAGCTTCATTGTAAGTAAATATTGAAATATTGATTGTAAGTAAATGAAGGAATTAAAAAAACAATTATTGTTTCTTTTTAGTCATATCCTGATAAATAGAATTTTTCTAACGACTGTTTTATTGTAGCATTTTAAGTTATAAAAATTTATTACAGAATTTTCAATAACGTATTTTCGTTTATTGATTGATAAAAGGAGTATTTAAGTCAGTAAACGATATTGATTTGAAATATATTTTTATATTATTAATTCCGGAGATTGTTATTATTTTCATAAATTACCAAGGGCTTCGTAATTAATCAGTAGAACAATGTTTAATACAAAGAATACAAAAAAAAAAAAATTTATTGAATGATATTTGAAAATATTTTATTCATTTGGATTGTTCAAAGTAGAGGGGTCACTTCTTCTGTTAGTAACATCGCTAACGTATTTCATGGAGCCATTTTTCTTTAGTACCCGATAAGGATGCCAACGATTCAATTTGAACTTCCTTTTTCGATGAGAAAGGCTCTTCCGATCTTAGTGAGCTTTCCAACAGGATACGATGAATCTCTTTGAAGAACGATGCTTTGTGTTCATTCTTTACTAAACCGTTTTTGTAACATTTATAAGTGGGAAAAAATAAGATTAATCTTTATTTCCGCTATAATTAAAATATATCTTTTAAATCGAGTTTTAGTGGGTTATTTTCCTTATGATAAACCTACTAATTTATAATATAATCCGGTAATGTACATATTTGTTACGGAAAGATAGGTCATTAAATTCAAATAATAATTTAACGAGATAATAAAGTTACTTAATTATTTTGAAATTTCCAATAAGTATAAATTTAAGTATTTCATAAAAGTATAAATATTTTATTTTTCATAATTAGAATTAAAGGGTATTACAAATATAGCGTTATTATGTTACATATAATTAAATTTATAATTAAAGCGTTATTAAATTTTTTTTAAATAACAGTTATTTTAACTTATTATTATTTTTTTTTGGTTTAATCTCCGAAACTACCGCTAGGTATACCTTCAGAGGATGAGATGAGAATAATTTGTAGCGTGTGTGAAAATGCCCTGGACTGGCCGGGATTCGAACCCGGGACCTCCGGATGAAAGGCCGAGACGGTTACGACTCGCGCCACGGAATTTGGCATTAACTTATTATGGAATTTCAATTAAATCAGTACCATGTTATTTTAATATCAAGTAAAATTATTGCATTCGTAAATCTTGATACCTGAAATTTGGAACTTGAAAAAAATTAATTTCCGTTTAGGTTGTGAAAATATGTTTGTTCAGAACATGGGATCAGATTTTGAGTTGGATCCTTTAAAACAAAATGCTTTTAAGAATATTAATTTTTTTATGTAACATTCTTGCTTTTCCTATTAGCAGTTGATGAGAATTTGAGTACTTTGATAGGTCACTTTAACACTGAATTTGATTATAAATAAGTAATGTTTGTTAACTGCTCTAACAATAATAAATAATAACTGTATGAAACCATAGGACATATATCATTATTATAAAAATTACAGAGTTTTTTTTTTTAGGAATAATTACCGTCTTAGATCAGGTTTACAGGAAACACCAAGACTAATATTCGTTCATATAACGTCCCAAGACCATGGAAACCATAGAAATTTTAATGGTATTAGTCTAAAGTGACACGTTTATTATGTTTATCACTGGGGCTTGAGTATAAAAAAGCTGACAACAAAGTTGTAATATTTTTTCGCATTGGTTATTTATTCTTATATAATGGAAAAATAATTATACATGAGTAAGATTTTCTAGGATTTCTTTCTGGATTGAGCGTAAATTACGATGAAGTTTTATTACACTTACACTTACGAAAAATTTCCGACAGGACAGTGAGCTATCCGCGGATCCGAGGGAATGAGTTTGACAAGTCAATAGAGACCGACAAACCCCGCCCCCAGAAGAGGGAACATTCGCAGGTAGAAGGTGGTAATGAAGGTGATTCCTCTGACGGGACTGACATGGGACAGCTCCTTGCAGAAGCTAACAGGCTAGTCGTGCTGTGCATGACTAATCGTACAACAATGAAGGAGATACGAGATGCAGCATTCTGCGTCCAAGAATTAGCGTAGAACATACAGACCACAGTGTTAGCGATGTATGATATTGTTGAGTCAAAAACGACGGCTGAAAAGGAAACGCAGACTATGGCTTTAGCCTCAGATGGGTTTACCAATCCGGAAAGAATAGAGAAAGCCCCCACCACTGGGGACGCCACACGACCTACCCGCAGTTATAGACTCAAAGTGGCCGCCCGCTCTCGCCGAATTGTGACGACGAGCGATCTGAACGATCTTTAGACGACATGCTGCAATTCATTCGAACGTCGTTCCGCTCAGAAATGGTACTTGGTGACTACAACTCCGAAACGGCGGAATTCGCGGGACGGCGGAATACTGCCCGGGGAGCCAAACTAGCTGCTTCCATGGGTTCGGTAGACATGGCATATGTGGGTATCCCTGGAATCCCCACTTTTGTGGGCAGAGGGACGGTTCGGTTGTGGACATAACTCTGATCAGTGAGACCGCCTTCCCACTAATTGCGGACTGGAGCAATGTGGAAGAAGATTTTTTCTTTGATCACAGAGAAATTGGTTTCACTGTGCGAAAAGATGTACCCCCGCTGTTATAAAAAAACAGAAATTGGCGACCGATTCATGAGGCAATTAGAATCATCACTGCAGCTATGCTGAGCAGAACTGAACAAAGGTATGCGCCCGATCCAGAGACACTTCAACAGATCATTCAGGAGGAGTCGGAACGAATCAGACCTACAGGGAATGGGAACAGGATGGAAGTATACTGGTGGACCCTAAGATTTGGGCAACTCAGACCGCAGGTAATGCACCATTAACGACTGTTACAGCGTTACAGATGGGTGGGAAGAGAGGAAGACGTGCTTCATGTCATTTACAGAAGGGCTAGGGACGCCTATGCGTACGCCAGTTGAAGAGTCAAAACTGAAGTGTTGGAAACAGCTGGTGGAGGACCTGGACTTTGATCCGTGGGGTAGGGCATACCGCATTATCATGAAGAGATATGGTGCCCCTCTCCCACTAATAGCGAAAATAACAGTGGAACACGCAGTCAACAGTCTATTCATGCTGACGCCGACGCCATATCACGCTATCGAGAGGGACGATGCCCCGAGAATCACGATAAATGAATTTACCACTGTAGTAAAACATATGAATGTCAAGAAGAGTTAGGGGTGTGACGGAGTCCAGGAAAGGCTACTCAAAGGCCTAATAAAGGATGACCCATGGCTGATATTGGAGGCTTTGAATGCAGCAGTGACTAATGCCACGTTCCCGGAGTGTTGGAAAGCTGGCCGGGTTGAGTTGCTAGAGAAAAACCGGAACAGTGAAGGAGAAAAGAAATTCCGACCGATTAGCCTGCTACAAGTATTAGGAAAGGTCTATGAGCGCTTTCTGACGTGCAGATTGGCGGCGGAAATTGAAGGGAGGGGTGACTTGCAGATTCCTAGTTTGGCTTCGTGAAGGGGAAGTCCACCACAGACGCCATAACCCGGGTATTATCATGGAGGAGGATTGTCGTGCTTGCACATGGAAGACTAGAGAGATTCCCTTGATGGTCCTCCTAGACTTCCGGGACTGTGTCACACACTGCGATGATGAAGAACTATGACTACGCGGGATTAGCAACTACCTCCGCTCGGTTGTTAATGATTTTTTACATAATAGGAAGGAAGTTATAGAATAGGAGGAGGGGGAGCTGCAGTACCAGTTAGGGGAAGGGGTGCCACATGGTTCGCCTCTAAGCCTTCTCCTTTGGAATATCACAATAGATGGTGTGTTATGGATGGAGTTACCCAAAAATGTTAAATTAGTGGCCTATGCGGGTGACATTGCGCTCCTGGTTAGAGGGCACACTGAGGACAATGTCAAACATTGTGCGAATTATGCAGTAATTGTTGAATTATGCAAATCAACAACTGGATATGTCAGCGTGGACTGAAATTGGAACCTTCGAAGACACAGGCCGTGGCTATGGTAGGATGTCGCAAATTACGCCGTATACGGATTTGGATGAATGATACAGAGGTGATTGCTCAATCTAATGCGATCTGGGGATATGGCTTGAAAGAACAGGTTTATTCAATCAGCATATTTAGTTTGTCGCTAAGAAGACAGCAGGTGTTGTAACTTCTCAGTAGTGGTCGACCTAAGATTGTACAAGACTACACTTCATTCACATTCATACACATCATCCTCATTCATC
>JAAAKQ030093091.1:0-33198 GCA_010016005.3 Zanna intricata
CACTCAATCTTTTGAGTACTGCGCAGCTGAAAGCAATGGAAAACTACAGCTGTATTTTTTCCAAGAAAATGTGGCTCACTGGATTTTCAAAAACAAAGATGAAGGCGCTTCCTTGGTAAAAAATTCCGTAGGTAAACTAGTCCCCCATTCGGATCTTCAGATGGGGACTACTAAGAAAGGGGTCACCAGAAAATTAAAAAATAACATTCTATGAGTCAGAGTATGGAATGTTAGAAGTCTAAAAAACGCTGGTAGGTTACAAAATTTAAAGAAGGAAATGGATAGGTTAAATGTAGATGTAATAGGAATTAGCAAGGTTACATGGGAAGAGGAAAACGACTTTAGGTCCGGTGATTTTAGAATAATTAATTCAGCAGCAAATAAAGGGCAGACAGGATTAGGTTTTGTAATAAACATGAGGATAGGGAAGAGAGTAGAGTATTTCAAAGAGCTCAGTGAAGAGTTATTGTAATAAGAATAAAATCCAAACCTAAGTTGACGTCTATATGCCTATAAGTGCCCATGATGATGATGAGATGGGGTGTTTATATAAAGAAATTGATGAAGCAATTAAATACGTAAAAGGGGATGAAAATTGAATAATAGTTGGAGATTGGAATGCAAGCATCGGAAAAGGCAAGGAAGGAAATATTGTGGACTGGGAAAAAGGAATGAAAGAGGCGACCAACTTATTGAGTTTTGCATGAAGTATAATTCAGTAACTGCCAACACCCATTTTAAAAATCATAATAGAAGAAGATACACATGAAAAAACCTGATGATAATGCAAGGTATCAGATAGATTACATCATTGTTAAACAAAGATTTAGAAATCAACTCCTTGATTGCAAAGCATATCCTGGAGCAGACATTGATAGCGACCATAATTTAGTGATAATGTCGATTGGGGTATAAAAATCTGAAGAAGGGCGTCAGATGTATCATTGAAATTTAGAGAAGGTTGAGAAAGAGGAGGTAAAAAAGAATTTTGCAGAGGACATCGCAATAGGTCTGAGTAAAAACGTTAAGGTAGAAAATATAGAAGAAGAATGGGAGAATGTTAAAAAGGAAATTCTTAAATCAGCAGAAGCGAACTTAGACGGGACAAAGAGAACTGGTAAAGAACCTTGGATATCGGAGGTAATATTTCAGCTGATGGATGATCGTAGAAAGTATAAGAATGCTAGTGATGGAGAAGGTAAACGGAACTATCAACAGTTAAGAAATACCATAAAGAGGAAGTGCAAATTAAGGAAAGAAGAATGGATTAAAGAAAAGTGCTTCAAAATAGAATGTGGGATGTATACCGATATGAAACAAATGGTGGAATGTAGGATTTCGATGTAGGATGTAGGAGGTATACCGATATGAAACCACTGGCTCTAGATAGGGAATCTTGGAGAGTTGCATCAAACCAGTCAAATGAATGAAGACAAATTTATAAATGTATGTATTTTCTAATATTAAATATCGTTATCTAATTAACACATATGATTTTGGCCATTTATTTGACTAGTACTAGTACTGTACTAATACTAGTACTAGTTAAGATAGTAGCAACTTGCATTTTAATAGCAGATGTTCAGTGATAGCAGAATAAATCAATGAAAAAAATCAAGTATTAATAAAGATACACTACTAATTAAATTTGAGTATTAATTCATTAGCTTTTTCAAACTTTTAGAAAAAGATTCCAATAAACAGACTACTGCTGTAATTGCTATGCACTGAAAGTAATCCTTTTTATGAATAGAGCTGACTGGCAAACTTAAAAGGCAGATAAAGGTCTTTATTTAAGGACTTGTTTACTAAAAATGTCCTGAACTTTTTAAAGTTATTGGCTAGATATTCACACTTTTAAAAATATTTCATAATTTAGAAATTAATGTTTTGAAACAGTTTTTTTTATGTACATAATAATACAAATTAAACAGATGCTGCCTCTACTTTAAAACCAACCTCTAGAAAATTAAAATTAAGATAAATATTTAATCCATCAATAACAGTTAAGGATGCTGCACATAACATCCTTAATAGATGCCGGCCTCCGTGGCGCAAGTGGCAATGTCTTGGCCTTTCATCTGGAGGTCCCGGGTTTGAATCCGGAAAGGCATGGCATTTTTCACACATGCTACAATTCATTTATCTCATCCTCTGAAGATATACCTTAAACTTAAACAAAAAAAAAAAAAAAAAAAAAAAAACATCCTTAATAGATAAATTCAGAAGCACAAAATGAAATTTTCTCCTTGGTTTCTGAATGAAAAACACCAGTAATTGCACACAGAAAGTCATGGACAATAACACAATAATTGTTTATGAACTGTTTATCAGAACAGATGCTATGGATTGTAAAAATAAAGTTAATTGCAGGTAGGTGGAGTTCATGGTAAGAATAACTCAGAATAAATTTAATATATAATGATAGGTACTGATGAAAAGGCTAACCATTTTTTTTACAGTAAATGTACCTTAACACAGAGAACTTTAATAATAATAAAAAATAGCTTCTGAGAGTACAACAGTAAACATAAATACTTGGTTAGTTCTAATCTGAATTGTATCTTGTCAGATATATACTTTCAGATTCAGATAAATTTAAATATTACTGTGCTATATCTTCTAACAAGAACAGATTTATGAAATATTAGAAATAGTAATGAAATAATTTACATGATATCCAATCTAATATTCCAATGATATCCAGTAAGCCAATCTAAAACATTAACAGTAAAAGTACTGACATATGCTCAGATAAAAGTCGTTCAAGCAACCTAAGTTTTATAATTATATAATCATCATTATTAAAGTATACAATAAACAACAAGTGAGCAGAAATAATAAATAAGTAGCTAACCTCATTAAACCTTCTTGTCATTAATATTATGTGAGGTGCTCTTGCAGCTTTATCAGCTTTCATCCATGCTTGACCAAGAAATTCTCTAGAAATTTAAACAGAAAATAATTAAACATATACAGCAACTCACATTTAAGAATTAGCAAAGATCTAATAAAGACCAAGATTTAAAACAATAAAATAGTCACAGTCAGGCCATTGACTAGGTGAAAGGCAAAGTAGGTGTAGAGTGAACACCATATAAAGGAAACAGGAAATGGTGGGGAAGAAGAAGGGAGTATATGAGATGTAGATGAGATAAGGGGGAGGACTGGAATTTACGATAAAAACATATGTAAGACAGGAATAAGGAGATATATAATTCCCATTGGGAGAAGTCACTATCCAGCAATGAGACATTGTTGGCTAAAAATAATAATAATATAATTAAAGAAAACAATTACAGTCCAAAGGTAAACACAATGAATAAAACAACCATTATATGCAACAATTAAAAGTCAAGAGCATGAAAAATTACAGTGCTTTACAGTGCTTTTCAGTAATTTTCTATGCTACTATCAATTTCAAAAGTACTTATTAAAAACTTTACATTTTCAAAACAAAAGTTAATATAATTCTTATTTAATTAATGCAGAATATGTACAGTTTAGATCTTTATGTTCTGATACCTAAGGAACCCAAAAAACCCAAAAATTGGATGGAAATTTTCTGGATGTTCATATGTAAGTTTGTATGTTCAGAGTCACACTCTAAATCACCTTATATCTCCAGAATTACTGGACCGATTTTGACAAAACTTGTGTCAGATTACTTCTATATATGGCACATCGATGGCATTAAATTTTCAACTTAAAAGGTCAAGAGGGTGAGGCTGTAGAGCACGGTCACCCTCAGTATCTCAAGATTTCGCCTAATTAAGGTTTTATTTTTCTTAGGCACATTTGTTAATAATTAAAAAATATTGGCAAAAAACTTTTTAAAAAATCACACCCTCACCCCAAAAAGTGCTCTAAATAAACTAGTAGCTAAGTGAGTATACTGCAACATTAGTAAGTACCACCTCTCACTACAAGAAGTGCTAGTGTACTGATGTATAGTGTGTATTGTGCACTAACGTACAGCTGTTGTAGTTGTGTGTTATGTTGTAACATCACAGGAGAGTAGTAGAATTAAATAAATGAATAATATTTAAAGTTTAAAAAAGTATTTAAAGAAACTGCTAGTACTGCCACACCGGCGCGAATGAAATACAGTATGTGCATGTGCTTTAATTAAAATCATTGAATTAAATAAACAACAAAATACTATAATTAAAGAAAGTGACAGTATGTGCATGTGCTTTAATTAAAATCATTGAATTAAATAAACAACAAAATACTATAATTAAAGAAAGTGATAAATATTTTAAATTATGTTGTGTGTGTAAGTTGTGCATCATAAAAAGGCCATGTGACAGGAACGACCTACAACTGTGTTGTCAGCTTTCTTTTTATTATTTATGTTTAGTTTTTTATATTATTCTGATAATTATTATTACAAGAATTAGATTCGTTAAAATTCTTATGATATAATTGTGTTTTTCATTATATTATTGTATTTATTGTTATTATAATTCCTTAATTCATTTATTTTTTTATTAACTTATATTTAATTTTTCTTTGTGCTTATATTTTTCATTAATTAAATCTCTTGTATACATGTAACACTTTCATCCAGAGGTCTCGGGTTCAAATCCCGGTTAGGCATGGATGGCATTTTCACACACACTACAAATCATTCATCTCATCCTCTGATGTAATACCTAATGGTGCTTCCGAAAGTTAAAAAAAAGTAGTAAATATAATTTATTTTTAATAATAATCATCTTATCTTTATTCTGAATTTTTTGCATAATTCTTTAGTTTTTTTTTACTGGTGTACAATTTTTAATTTTGTACATTAAGTTCAATATATTTAAATATATAGTTTTATAGATAGATGTATATATATATATATATATATATATATATATATGTATGTATATGTATGAGGAATGGTGATGTCATTCTGCTGTTGTAGTATAAAAAAGTGCATCTGACTGATGCATCTAGAATCTGCAATTTTTAATTTTATAAGTAAATATGAAAAATCTAATTTTTCCCGTTAAAATAATTCATTTGGTTAACTATATGTGAACTCTCTTTTTATCGACATCACTATAAAAATATTAACAGAAAAGATTTGAAAATAATTTAACTTATTTATGAAATTTAAAAATTAAACAGTACAACTTACTCGCATGAAATTGATATGAAAATTTGATGATCTAAGTAGGTCATTTGTTCAGCAATTTCCAGAGCAGAAAGGGTTTCTATGCTCTCTTTACTAGGCGTCTGTAAAAAAAGAAACAGAATAAGAACATGCTAATTAATTCATAATGGACTTATGAGTCTAACTAATTAGTCATATATTTAGAAAAAAGTCAAACATTCCTATTATGAGAATTAAATTTAAACTAAAAGTATGTTTCTGAAGTAGTTTTTAATACTTGATTAAACAAAAGAAATGGTCATTTTTCTTGCACATAAGAATTTGAATAAATCTACACAGAATTTACATCTATGTTAGATAGTATTAAGAATTTCTGGATTACAATGTTTAGCTTATTCTAATTTTGAAAAAAATTGACTCTAGTCTCTGACAATGTCGTAGAGACAAAAAAATATTTTTAATACTGCTTTGCTTGGTTTTGACAGTATCTCAGCATTTCAGCAACATTTGAACATAAACTAATTTGTATTTGTTATAATTATACCCACTGAATTCTTTATAATTGTTTTATGTTTAATTATTCAAACATTTCTGTATATTTCAGGATTGTTCATTTTCAAAAGTTTATTGAATCTAATTATTTTGTTTGTTATTGAAGATAAACATTTTTTGGGATGTATTTTATTTTTTCTCTTTTACGGTTGTAATAACAAAAAATTAAATGAAATGAATACATAAGGTAAATGTAAGAAAAATTTTCTCAAATAGAAATAATAAATAAGTTTTTGTATTATCTAAACTAGTTCTGAATCGATTGAATTTAAGAAACTCATCCCAATTTAAACAGACTTTTCTATAGAAGTAGTTTTTTATTTTTTAAAACGCTTCGACTCTAGCCTAAACTTGCATATATGTACTTCCAAGATCATAAAAGCAAGGAAAGATTTTTTTTTAAATACATCAGCCATATTAAGCTCTTATAATGTAACAGTAGACAGTAGGACCGGAAGGAATTTCTAATCATCTCTATCAAACACTGGAAGTGGTATGTTTTCCTATTCTTGGATATCTTTATAAGGGTATTTTTTTTTTTTAACTTTCGTTACCACCATTAGGTATTACATCAGAGGATGAGATGAATGATTTGTAGCATGAGGAAAAAATTACATGCCTGACCAGGACTTGAACCTGGGACCTCCGGATGAAAAGGCTGAAATGCTACCACTCACGCCATGGAGGTTGCTTTCTATGAGAGTTAGCACTGTTTAAAGTTTGTTTCTTACTAGTAGTAATCAGGTAAAGCTAAATTTTTCATGATAAATCAACCTTCATATTAACAGTTTCTAATAGTACACTACGTATTTTTATACATAGATATTTCTAGGTTCATATTTTTCTTTTCTTTAATTTGTCTCATATATAAATAATTCTTTTTTTCTTTTTGTAAACATATTTTTTTTTATCAACAGTGTTTTCCCTTACATATATTTCTTCTATTTATCTCTAGTGTGGATCATCAATTAGTTAAGATACTTGTTAACTAATCCCAACTTTTTGGTAAATGGCTTCAATAGTTGTTAAAAGATATACAGAATAATCATGTTTTTATAGAAAACTCAGATTTAAACTACTGACTGATGAAATTGACAATGACAATGAGCAGTTTCTAGAAAATTATGAATAATTTATAATTGATAAATGATTCCTACAACATAAATGATTAAATTCAGACCAGATATATAATTTTTAGATTTAGATTTAATATAGACCTTACCATAGGAGGTGCTAGAAGAAGATCTAAATCTACTTTACAGCCTTCAGATTCTTCTTTAGTTAAGAGCCTCAGCAACTGAGATGCTGCTTTGTGTTCAGCAGGGAGTAAATTAGGACTATATACAATGTCTTCCAAGAACTCTATTGTTAAATTCTTTAATTGATGGTTCAGTTCAAAATCCTTTAAAAACAAAATAAATTGATTAATAAATTAACATAAATAAATAATTCTAATAATTAATTTTAATAAATAATTCTGTAATAATCAAATAATTAAAAATAAAAATATGATAGTAACCAGGAAGTTGCATACTAGTAACTGTAATCTTTTTATTCTTTAAAATTTCAAGTAGTGTAAATAACTTTCTAACTAAAATAACAAAGCAATCGCTAAATTCTTCAACACTGTATATAGCTTCCCATCCATTTTTGCAAGTAATTTTTTTTATCATAAAATTGAAGCACTTTTGCAATGGAATGGAAAAATGATAATCTAACATTCTGCTTATTTGTCAATTGTATGCTCATTTCACAATTTTAAAGCCATGTTTAGATCCGATTCTAAAACATTTCTTGTAAAATATTTCAACCCATTTTAATAAATGAGGCCCATTAGCAAATATGAAAACTGATAACTGGATTTTATCATAGACTTTAAAGAAAGGTTTTTGAGGAGAGAAGTTCAATTTCCATCACCCATATTAAAAGATAGTAATAAAAGTTAAAGCCTTCCATTTCTAATTCAAAAATTATATTTTCTATAATCTCCTTGTTAAATGAATAATTGAAATTATAATATATTGTTTGTTTCTATTTACCTAAAACACTTCTGATCATAATTATGTGTTTTATCAGTATCATTTCATTGGAAGAAAGAACTATTTCTTTTTTTAAATCAAACAAAGCTAGGCTCTTATGAATAAGTCTAATGAATAAAAAATTCACGCTTGGTTATTGCAAGACAACATCACATGGCACTTGATACCATCATGCTCCCTGCATTTTGGAGGCCTGTGGGAGGCATCAGTTAAAATCATTAAAATACCATTTGGAAAGAGTAGTTAGCAATAAAGCACTCACATTTGAGGAGATATCAAATGTCCTCACATTTGAGGACATCTCAATTAATGCTCTATTAATGTTAACACTGTTAACAGTAATAGAGGCTTGCCTAAATTCCAGACCACTGACTTAACTATCCAGTAATCCTTCTGATTTGTTTCCACTCACTTATGGTCATTTCCCTTTTTGGTGGCAAAATCACTATGCTGATAGAACCAGATTTGGAAGACATTTGTACAAACCACCTTTCACAATGGCAACTTGTGCAGCAGAACTTTCAAAATTTTTGGAAACGATGGTCCAATGAGTATCTCAGTAGGCTGCAGCAGCATGAAAAATGGACTAACTCACATTCAAATCTACAACCTGGTGATTTAGTTCTCATCAAAGAAGACAACTTACTACCTTTAAAATGGTGTATGGCAAGAATTCTCACCCTACATCCTGGTTCAGATGGATTTGTAAGAGTTGTATCAGTTTAGATAGCTACTGGAATACTTAAAAGAGCTATCCATAAACTTTGTTCTCTTCCAAAAAATGGCTTATAATGTGATATTTGACTGTATAATATCATGTTTATTATGTTTACTTGTATAATGTCATTTACTGTAAATGTCTAATCTCAGTGTGTGCACAGACAATTTTGCATTCAAGTTTTATTGTGTACTAATATTCTTTCAGACTTTGTGTTTTTATTATTTTGTGATTGTGCACGTTTCTTGTATTTTCTCTTAACATAAGTTTTTGTGTGTATGTGTGTAACTTTTGAAGGGGTTCCCTTCAAGGTGGGGTGTTGAGTCTTGGAGTGTGTGTGCACACGTGCATGCATGTGTATGTGTCTGTTTGTGCACGGTGGGGGGTGCTTGTGTGCGGGTTATGTTTGTTGATCAGTTGCTGTTGAGACGTTGTTTGGTACATTGTATGTTCATTTCAGTAGCGACCAATTTATAACTTCAAAATAAAAATGTTGTGTGCTACCAGCGAATTATGTTTTTGTGCAAATCCTAACAATGAGATTACAAAAGAACGATAAATTTAATTCTTGGCAGTATTGCTACCAGGAACTTGTATCTTGAAGCTATCATCAACAAAATTATTCATTAACAACCCATGAAAGGTATAAAAAAAATATTTCTGTATTATGTAGACCCAGCAGTACAGATTCAGAAAAGAATTATATTTCCTATAATTTACAATTATAACAGATAAATTACACACATTTTACGTATAGCAGCCAGACTTTGTCTTGATATTATATTCATTTATACAAATTCCCTGGCAAAAAACTACCAAATCATGTATTACATGATCCAAGTATGACAATAACAGAACAGTAACACATTGTGCATCTTTTGAAGGAATTTGTAACATAGATAAAAAATTGAATTTTTTTCTCTATAACTTAATTTCATTAACCAAAGTAGGCCATAAAGAAAAAAAAAAATTACTTTTGCTAGGATTGAAAAAAATACTTGACAGATATAACATTTTTTTTATGTGGGTGAAATTGAAATATGAAGCTACACTTCAAATCATTCAGAAATTAAATTTTTTTTCAAAGAATCTGTTTTCAAAGTCCTGAATAAAATGGAAGTGTACCAGATTTTTATTGTTTACTAAATAATACCTTAAAGTTATGCCAATTTAAAAATTGACCTCACAATCAGCTCAGAATAATACTAGGGAATCACTGAACAATGTTATCTTACTTATATTAGGCTGTCAAACTATAAAATAAAGACAATCTGAACATTTATTAAATTTGTGTATGTTTTTTAAACAAAATAAATTTCCAAATTATACATACATATATCTTGTTACTGACGCTTAGTACAAAATACATCTTTAAAAGATATGTTCAAATATCTTTAAAGATCTTAGAGATAAGATCTTTAAAATAGTGCTATACAATGGATGCTACTGTTCCTTCCTTCCTAGGTGTGGTCACAGTGTATTTACAAATAAATACCTCATACATTTAAATAAAATACCTCATATGTTTATACAAATACTACACTACAGCCAAATTTCTTCAATCCAAGGTGTGCATTTTGCTGGAAGTTGGACTTTTAAATACAGTAATGGTGGTATGGAATTGATACTGTGTCAAAAGAAATTATTAACGAACAAAAATATAATTTGTACATGGAAATGAGATTGTAGTAATGGTCCAATACAGATGTGAGTATTCAGGTATACCCAGTATTAGTTGGGACTAAGAACTAATTCTACTGCAAAATATATTTGTCAAGGGGGGGGAGAAATTCTACTACAAAATAGGCTTTGATCACCTGTTTGGAGCAGAAGAAAGAACGCTATCAAAATCTAATATCAAAATAATGATTACACTATAAAACAAAATATAATAATCTATCACCTTATTGAATTTCTACAACAAGACATTATACTCTTCTATCAAAGGTTAGAAAATAATTTATAAAATAAATTCACTATATAGAAAACACTCAACATTTAATCCTTTAATGATGAGATTATTACAAACCTTGAAAATTGAAGCCGCAATGAATAAGTTATCAGAAGAGTTACGAGAAGCGCCACATTAACCACATCTAATTATAAAATTTTTGAAGATAGAAACACACTACATCTTAAAAGTTAGTGACTGGGTGTTAGTCTAAATAAATCAGTACCCAAAAATTTACATATATATATGTATGGTATAAATATATATCTATATACATATGAAGCACACACCTGACCATGTTTTGATATCCAATGTTTTAAGACATTAAGAACTCTCATTGTAGCAGCAGTTGACATAACACTTTCTTTCCTTCTGTTTCTATCACGATCTCGACAACTACCACTACGAGCACCTGCTTCACTACCTCTTCCACCTCTATGCTGAGAAGTAGCCATATCCCTAGGATTACTTGAAGCTGATGTGGCAATTGCAAATGCAGCTGCTGCAGTTGATGTGCTACTCCTGTGAAATGTTTTTAATGCAATAATTTTGTCAAAGTCACTTTACAACAGAATAAATAAACAATGTGAAAATTCACATGACTGAAAAGAGAAATAAAAGCACCTAATATTTAAGCTGGCCTAAAATTATAAGATAACTTCAGTAGAAAAAGCTAAAATTAGAGCATCTTTAAAAAATTAAAATATACAGTACCTTTGAAAAACTCAATCAGAATTTAATGAAAATGAATCAAGGAGTTAAAATTAAGAAAAAAAAAATTTTTTAAATCTCTAAAAATACAGCCTGTTGTATAATTCAGTTTTTAAAAACAGCCTTTTTCTATGAAAATTATTAATTTTTTTTAAAACAATATGTTGCCAATTATGTAAAATACAAAACTAAACATTTTATATATTGGTAAAGTGTACACTTAAATAAAGCTGATCTAACCAATATCATGCTGGAGTCCAAGACTGGACCAGATTCATAAAATAAGAGCTCATGATAAAAGCAAATGAATGGCATATCATAATTAGTTCTTGGGTATATTTTTGGGAGATTGATTGACTCATTTGTTGTATTTCCTATTTATAAACTCTTACTGTATTTTTTTATGCCTTTATATTTCAACACAATTTCCAAAACAAAGTAGCAATTTTCTACTCAATAATTTATTCTTTATGCTGTAAAAAATAAATGATGTGAAAATAAGTGGTTGCTATAAAAACCTCTGTAGAAAATTATAGGGTTCATTTTACATGGAAAATATAAATACAAATATTTTTGGGTCATTTATGAATCCGTGCACAGTTTTACTAGACATTCTGTTCTTATTTTAAATATAAAATATTCTGAATTACAATCTTAAAAATCAACAATTCTTTTGTTATAATAGGCTTTTAGATTAATAAACATAGTTCAGAAAAAAATTTACTCACTTGGATTGGTATATGCTGTAGTGCACCAGTGGCACAAAGATCCACACAAGGCAATGAGTTAAAATCTACAAGAAATAGCTTCTTCTTCGAATACAATAAATGTTTTTATAGGAAAGGACTTTTTTTAATAGTTTCATTATTATTTAGATCACATATATAGTACTATAAATCCCAATTACCAAAAAAAAAATGTAGTAAATATGAAAATTCACAACACAGAGAACCACACAAAAATTAGTGTTTTTTTTCCCTGAAATCAATTCTTTTAAGAATCATATTTCTCTGTACTAATAAACAAATGATATTTATTTGATCAAACTTGAGTGCAGAATAATAAATAAAACAGGATGAAACTTACCTTATTCCATTATGCACAAAAAGCGCTTTCACGAATTTCTTGCATTAAATGCTTTTGTTGAATATTCATATCAAACTACATATTAAATTAAAAATAATTTTTATACTGTATTTAAAATTAATTTTTTTTAAAATTAAAAATGTTAAATCCATACATAAAAATATGTCATCCATTACTAAAAGTAAATTCAAAATAAAACAAATAAAATGCATGTAATGGCTAGCTAGTTCACATGCATTTTATTTAAACTATTATTTATTTTTAGTAATTGATGTCATATTTTTAAACGTATTTAATTTTAAATGTTTAACTTTTAAATTTCAATTTAGAAAAAAAAATTAAATACAGCATAAAAATAACTTTTAATTTAATATATAATTTGATATGAATATTCAGTAAAAGTATTTAATGCAACTGATGATGCGAGAAATTCGCAAAAGAACTTTTGAGTGCATAATGGGAATAAGGTAAGTGTAATCCTATTTCAATTATTATTCTATATTTAAGGTTGATCAAATAAATATAATCAAATATATATATATATATTTTTTTTTTCCAATAAAAAAGATTTATAGGCAATGACTTAATTTGATTTGTACATAAATCAGGCCAAATCACATACTGGAAAAAAATAAAAAAATACTTCTTCACTTTTCAAATTTTTGAGTTGTATCTCATAAAAACGAATTAACAATATTCAAATTTGCACTCTCTTAGGAAACTGTAGTTCATTGATTGTACAAAATGAAGCCTTCTCTTTGCCTGTTCCAAGGCTCCCGGAAGTGTCAGGTCTTCCTGACACTTCCAGGAGTGTGATTTAACTGCATGGCACACTAAGCAGAGCATGCACTGAGGGGGTGGAATATATCAAAACAATTTGTTTCTTGGTTTTCCAAAATTTTAATTTTTAAGTAAAGCTTTTTTATAGTGGATAATGGAATCATTTGATAATATTATTCTCACATAATATGAAAACTTACATATTTTCCAAAGAAGCAGTTTAAATTTATTAAAAAATATATATATATATAATAGTGCTTTTTAACTTTATTCAAAACTTTTCTACGTAGATCTAAGTAGTATTCCCTAAATTTTATTTCAAATATTTACGTTATAGTTTTCAAACATAAAAGTCTTAAGAATGACTTTCTCATTGAAATTTTATTTACTTCAAAAAATTTTATAAGATTAAGTTGATTGTTTTCTTTTTAAAAGTTTTAAATTGATAAATTTTACTTTTTTGAAGTAGACATAAGAAATATTTACCATAAACCTATAATTTATTCTCAACAAGTTATAGGTTTTTAACTTTTTATGAAATCAAAACTTTGATTTACAATATTATTTGATTCTGTCAAGCCAGCTAAGAACTCTCTCTCCACGATACCTTTACAGATATACAAATTTAAAAATATTAAGAGAATAACTTAAGAATAACTTAAAACTAATTCTGAACGGCTTTTTTAAAATAATAAGCAAGAAAGTTAAACTTAATATAACAAATAATAAGAAATAGCTGTCTATATGAATAACTGAACTGCTATAAAAATTACCTGAATACTTTACATAACTTAATCCAAGTTAAAAAATATTCTAAAGGAATAAACTGAATAATGATGATAAATATGTAAAAGTACTTTGTAAAAGATTGAATGAATCAGTAGAAAAAAAAACAATAAAAAAGATGAATTTCTAAAAGAAATACTTGCTTATGGTGTTACTACTCATATTAAATTTTAAAGTATTGCTAAAAAATTTAATGCTTATTTTGTGCAAGTAGAGACCAATTTGGCAAAACAGTTAAATCTGGATGATAGTGATACGGCTTTTGATGAAGAATATGTCTGACATCCTTCATTAGGCAAGCTATAATTAATGAAAAAAGTTTAAGGAGGAACGTAAATAGGCTACAGGAGGATTTTGCTCTATATTATGATGGATTTTTTTGTGATCCATTGAAAGAAAAAAATTAATTTGTTTTACGACCCCACCATTTAGGCATGTTGTTAATTTACACTTATTGGCGAATACAGACACTTGCTTTAAAAACTACAAAAGTAATTCTACTATACGAATCGTATATGCTGAAGAGGCCAGTTGCCAGTGTATTTAACTAAATGGTTTTTCAAATGGTTTATGAAAATTTTGTTAAGAAAAAACTAGTTACTTACATAAAGGAAAAATAATTTTCTATCTGAGTGAGGGTGAATTCAGATGCGACATTGGTGCTCGATATGCATTTTTCATTTATTGCTATAAACAGTCCAATGGCAACAGTATACACTTTTCATTAATATTTCTGGATACAGTTAAAGCTTTAGATTTCATTAGTAACGCCTGTCATTAAAACAGATAACGTCAGATTTAATTCTGACTTACAAATTATTTATCATCAGTCATGTATTAATACATCATTATGTGACCTATAGTAGTTCAAGCTGTATCAGATATTGAAGCTTTTCTCTGTTATGTCGCGTGAACTGGTGGAGTATGGCATCATTCAAGATTCAAGGTAGCAAATTACATCCCTTTTTGTTTATAATTAATCTTAATAAACTTTTAATATATAATTTGATATGAATATTCAGTAAAAGTATTTAATGCAGCTGCTGATGCAAAACATTTGCAAAATAACTTTTGCGTGCATAATGGGAATAAGGTAAGTGTATATCTTACAGCAGAATATAATTGTATAATGAAAGCAGAATAATTTATCATATATGAGTGCAATACATGATATATCAGTGACTGGCGTGCTAAATATATCTTTCTTTATTTTTATTTCTAACTTACTGATTAATCTTCGATATGTAACTTTACATGTTCAGATGAAACAGAGATTTCTGCTAAAGTGCTAAACATGAAAAAAAAATATAGAATAAGCATTAAGTCCATATGATGATTAACTTTTATAATTTGTTTTTTTTTTTTTTTAATACAAAAGTAAAATAATTTTTATTGATTGATGGATATTTTTTGAATTTTAATTGGAATTCCATGTATAACATTATTACCAGATTCTTAATATTAATTAAAAGATGTGTAAACAAATTTTTTATCATTCATTGTCTGAAAAAAAAATTCATTTGTTATCTTCAAGAATTCAACCAATTTTAATCACTTTATGATGGAATTGAAGATCAGAGGAAATGTTACATATGCTAACTGTATGGTCAATATTAACCAACTTTCCTGATATTGACCGTATCATACAGCCAAATTATCAGATGAGTGAACTGGACTGAAGACACTTATATAAATAATAGAATCAGATTGTTATTTATTAATACTTCTAAGAAAATTTGATAAACATTAAATTTTAAAGAGAAATGTGTGATGCATTGTGTCGATGGTTAACAAATTTCAATTTATCATTTAGACCCTTCCTTATATAGGAATATATAAGGGTATAATATCACACTACTGAAGCTTTATGCAAACTCATAGAGGTATATCAAACCCGCACAGAACAAAAATCATTTGTATCCATCTGATAAATTCTTTAACATAATGAAAATGATCATAAATTCAGCAGTTGTTCATACTTGATTGTGAATAAAACTATACTTGTAACCGATTTAAAATTTTTTAATTTTACTGGAATATCTCACAAAGCAGATTAGATCAGAGAAATTATCTAGTAAAACAAATTCTTACTATCCGTCTCAGAATTTTGATGAAGATCTTTCAAATGAATTTTACAAACTTTCTATTAAATAAACACCAGTTTATACAAGAAAAAGTAGAAGATTGGCAGAGAGGCTGCCGATTATTTCATAATCTAAGGATGCATAATTACTTCAGATTTACGGATCTTTTCATATTTATCATTTGTAAAAATTCTGTTTTGGTTTAACACACAAAGTTGTATTTTTAAATGCTTTTATGCATTAGAACTGCTTCTAGAATATCCTGTAAACACTTATTATTATTTCATTTTGTTATTTTAGTTCTTGATTTTATATATTTACTGTTTTTTACCATTAATTAATTTTTTTCTTTATTGTAATTATTTGTAGAGCTTAATTCATCATAAAATATATATATATATATTAACAATTTTTTGTTAACTGCATTTGTTCAACTGTATTAATTTTCAGAGACAACCTTTGTTATATTTTGATCTAATTTTAAGAGATTAAATTTCATTTGGTTCAAACAGCAATTCATGTCCATGAATGCCGAATAAAAGCGTACTTCAGGCTGGACCTGTGTGAACAACTTCTGTAACTGCAAATTTAAAAATATTATATCAAATGAATAAACTTTATTTAGAAGCTGAGCAGACTATGGAGTAAATAAAAACTTATTCTGTGTGGTTTAATGCACTGCACTGCATCTTCTGTTTCTAGACAAACTTTAATTTCCATGTATCCGTTGCACCCTTATTTTTACAAAATTATAATCTTTGTCTTTCTTACACTCTTTACTTCTGTATCTCTTCCATTATTAAATTAATAAAAACTATCCAAAAATACAGTCTAGCTTTGCTTTTCTTTCTCCTGGTTTCAAACATTAAATTTTTTCTGAAAGCTTTCTTTTTTCTTATCAATGTTCTATATGAAACAAAACCTTTCTTATTCCACATTACATTAAATCTATATCATTCATAAATTTTCTTAGTAAATCGTTGAAAAATGGACAACACAGAAAAATAAGAAGTTAAAAAAATATATAAATAAATTTTTTTTAAATTTTTATTTCACCTTACCAGCACAAAGATGTATTTTTTTTCTTCTCAAGATCTTTTGGTTTTTTCTTTTTTAAACCATCATCAGGAGATTAAAATAGTTTATTACAAATCAAAAAATTAAAATTAACTTACAGTCATAATACACAAAAAAAATTACATTGTTGTGCTAGTAAGAATGAATAAACAATTTTTTAAATTTATTTTTATTTACATACTAGCAGAAACCATGTTTAAGAATTTTTTTCTAAAATATATATATTAAATTTAAATATATAAATGAATTTAGATTGCACAACTAAATTCAAAAGCAGAATAAGACTAAGTTGGTTGTTATTATTTTACACTAAGTAAACATTTACAATATTTCTCATTCTGTAATATTTATTTTAGAGTTATTTTTTATTATAATCTTTTTTGAACTACAATATTTTTGGAACCTACATATGTTGTTCAAGGATAAATTAAATTTTCTGAACAAAACAGTTATATACATTAATCATAATAGATAAAAATCAAGCAATATTTATAGACTTAAAAAATTTTATTAAAATTTATCACCAACATTTTGAGATCTTTTACATGTATAATTTAAGTTTACAAGAGGATTGCGTAACACTTAACACAGAGGAAGTAATCCCAAAATGTTGGTTAAAAGAATAGCAATAAACAGCATATAAGATGAATATTTTAAATGAAATATAGTTAGTATTTTGGTCATAAAATTACAATCAAATTGGGAATATGGCTGTTCTTTGTGCTTATCTAGTATTACTTTTTTTGGACCTGTAATTACTACATCTCAATGGAATTTGATTGTAATTCTCCAATTTCATTTTATCTTATTTTTTAAATAAATGATGATCTTACATTTGTTTTCAAGTGATTTTATTTACAACTTTCCAGAATTAGATTCTCAACAAACTTGTTAAAACATTTATCTGTTTAAGCAGTTAAACAAAATTAATTAATGCCAGGCTTGTTCTTTGACTCCATCCATATTTTGTGCTGTACAGTAAAACTACTAATATTTTAAAATTAACAAAAAGATTTTTTCTTAATTTTGAACCATAGATTGAAGTCCTGAATTATCTTTATTTTCTTATGGGACAATTTATGTACAAAGAAAAAAAAAATTAAAAACAAACAGAACAAGACCTCATCCTAAACGCTAATTAGAACAAATCTTGACTAAGCATTTAATTTTCATCCTTTAGTGTTTATATAGAGATTTTCGTAATAAATATAAATATAATTTTCTCAACATGTCACTGATGGTATTGTTATAATTTTATTAACAATATATTTCCACATCCCAACAATATTTTTATGATGTAATATCCAAATGCTTTCAGAGTAATCATTCCAGATCTTCAATGAATATTTAAAACTATGAATTTGTAACCGTGCATACAGTACATATATATGATTATAATTAAAATGAAATTAAAATTGTTATTTTCATAACAGTCTGTTATGTTAGTCATTAATTAAAATAAGTTAGACATTGAGTAAAATAAAATGCCATGTCAGTAAAATATTTTCTAATGTTATAAAAATAAAAATGCTAACTTCATTTTAATAATAAATGTATATATATATATACATACCCCATATGCACATTACAAATCCATAGTTTAAATAATCCCTGAAAATGGAATAATTACTATGAAAGTGCTTTTATAATACATCATAAAAATATTGTTAGTAAGTGGAAATATATTGTTTATATAAAGGATAAATATATATATATATATATATATTTTTTTTTTTTAATTAACTTTATTATTCAAACATTAAACTTCACTATCTATTCATTTTTACCAACTTATGTGAGTAGTCACGTTACTTCCTTCTACTATTACCCATTATTTTTATTATTTTTCTAACTAGTACAACTATAGTAGTAGCAGATACCTTAAGCACTACTACTCCTATAACTAACCATAAAATAAGTTTCACCATTTTCTGATATGCTGTATTAACTAAGTCATTACTAAGCAGTGTTAGGTGGCTAAGTCTTTTTCAAGTCTAACAGTCATATTTACTAAACATCTAATCATTATAATGCATGTGGACATTCATACGTCTGTCTATGTTTTTGGCAACTGCAATAACATATCAGTTTTAGCTAAGATTCTAGTCACATAGGAATTTCAGACAATGAAAGAGCATACACAGTAATTAGCCGCTAAAGAAATCAGCAGTCATTCAACATTTGACAAGTATATTATTAATCTCAATTAAAATTGCTTTTTCTGAAACAGCAGAAGCAATCACTGAACTGAACAGTTTTAACTAAGGTAATTGATTGCCAAGGGAGTTTGCTTATGCCAGACTTTGTGGTTAATGTACTCTTTGAAATGTCATCTGAAAGCAGCTTAGCAAAATAACAATTGAGAATTGATGTCAACACTGCTTCATCCAATTAAAACCAGTGTACTACTATAAAAGTCATCAGTACAAAATAGTTCTCATGAATAAGTGATGTTTGTTGCTTGCATTTGGAGCACATATAAGCATAAGAATTCCATGGCGCTACAATATGCCCCTCAGATGTCACAAATAATGGTTTCTCAGATTCTTCTGGTCTCAATATGTCATATATTTAAACAATTACACAGAATTGGAGATTTTAGGTTGGTATGTGACAAATGTGTTAAGTGCCTAAAATATGTTAAACTTTTGTGTAAATTTTAATGTAATTTTAGTCACTGATTACGTTTTGTTGGGAAAAATTAACACCATTATATCAGTTATAACAGGCACATGTTATAATTGTTTAATATAAGCAATATGCATAATCTTATGTGCATTATTATTATTATGTGCTGTTATTGCAATAACTTCTCAGGATTTAGTTTAATTTTACTTTTATGATTAATAACTATATAAAATCAAAAATAAAATCAACAAAAAAAAAAACAAAATTCCACAAAAAAGAAATTATATAAAAATTAATACTAAAATAAACTAATTTCATTTAAAAATGTATGTATTTTTATAAAACTTTATGTAAAATAACATGCTGTGAATGATTCGTAATAAACATCCATAAAAAATTACAGATAAATTGATAAAAATTTGCATAGATATCTTCTTATAATGTACATCCACACTAAAAAATTATTTTTTAAATTCTGAAATTAAAGCATTAAAAGAGTCACAATGAAATTTTTATTTTATTAATTGCTCAGTAACAAATGAACATATTACTAGATACTTGGTGTGTGTAATCTTCAAATTAATATCTAAAAACCAATTTCTAGAGTTTCTCAAATTCACCCTTGAAAGGAGTGAAGAAAGATAAAAAAATGTTGAACAATGATTGCAAATTTTCCCCATTTCTAACAATTCTAAACAAGATTTTCAGCAGATCTGCTTGCAAGTACTCTTCAGATAAATATCTAAAAACTATTTTTGAGTTTTTTGTTGAATTTCTAAGGGGTGAAATGATGTACAACAAGGTGGTTCAACCATATAGACACTGCCACTGTTACTGTATATGCAGTGCCACTGGCTGCACTTCTCTCCAATTAACTGACTAAAAAACATAAAATTAAAATACTGACTGTGATTGCAAATGCAAGTAACCATATGATATAATTGAAGCCACAACTGGATGCTAGTATACACAAGGTGTGGGTGGGTATTAAATAACAAGACTAATGCAGCTACAGAAGAACTGCGCATGCACCAAATTCCTATTACCAACACAGCTGTGTAGCATGAAGTCTTCTCTTTCGATTGTTGCCATTCCAGTTTCTGTAGACATAATAGTCTGGCCATAGTCTTCATTTGGATAACAAAGGATCAAAGAGACGTGACACATCAGACAGAGTAATTCGCTTTGTTACTCTTTTATTCTCATTACAGTTCAAATTCATGGAAAATTGAAAATGATCTGCTTGAGAATACCAAAATACTCTCAAAACCTTTGTAACTTTATCTTCGAAGGTTGCGCTACAATCTTCCGCTCTCAACTGTTCCACAAGCCTTGAATCATTAGTGCTCCATTTTCTTACGTTGAATCCACCTGTATTAAATAGTTGTTTTAACTGATGTTGTAACTCTATTGTCTCTTCCAAGCAATCTGCACTAGTAAGGATGTCATCCACGTAAAAATCTGTGAGAGTAGTCTTAGCTGCCTTTTTGTAGGTGTTTTTATTTTCAATAGCTATTTGCTTCAAAACTATGCTTGCCAGATAAGGTGCTGAAGTTGTACTATATCTTAGTGTTAATAATCGGTATATTTTGACTGGTTCATTATTAGTTGGTCTCCAGAAAATTAATTGATTATTAGTTTGGTTTGGGTTCACTAAGATTTGTCTATACATTTTTTCTACATCTGCTGTTAGAACAAAGCAGTGCCTCCTGATCCGAATTACAACTGAAAATAAATATTCTAGAACAACTGGAGCAGACATTAAACAATCGTTATGTGAAATTGAAGTATTAGTCTTGCATGTGATTCAAAGAAATGCGTAGCTTCGTGGTGCTACCGTCTTCATTGATTACAAGGTGATAAGGTATAAAATATGAGTTACTGTCTGTAATTTCTTGATTGATTACTTCCATGTGTTGAAGCCTTTCATATTCAGCCATAAATTTGCAGTACTCTAATTTCAAGTCCTTCTTTTTGTTGAGTCGTTTCTCAAGTTGCTGAAATCTCAGCAGAGTTATCTCACTTGAAGATCTCAATTAGATTTTACTGGTAAATTGACAATATATCTTCCCTTGTAATCCCTTTTCGCTGTTTGATTGAACAGATTTTTGCAAGCTGCTACTTGCTACTGACCGGTGAATGGTCCAAGGAAATGATCAGTTTTTAAGTCTTCAACATGCCAAAATTTTTGAACTTGTTTATTGATGTTTTCTGTACTAACATTACCATATTAGTAAAGTAAGTTGCAAAGTAATGTATTTGATACTGAAGTAGCAGTTGGCAATTCACCAGAAACTACACAACCTAGAAGTTTTTTGAATAATGGGAAAACCGTCCTTTAATATGATTTGTCCAACACATAATAGTTCAAAAAAGAATTCTGCACCCATCAGTACATCTACCTTACATGGCTTGTATAAAATTGGATCAGACATATTTCTTCTGGTATTGACCAATAAGAAATATCAATTTCAGAGTTAGGTAACAATTGAGTAACATTAGGTAAAACTATAAAATCTAATTGGGTTATAAAATTTGTGTATTTTGATTTCATTATTGTTGTGACTGAATGTTTTGCACTAGTTAGTACATCACCTATTTCACCGATTGATGTATTAATTTACTTATGATGTAATTTTTGTATCTGACTAATTTCTTCAGATAAAACATTGATGGATGAGCCAGGATCTAACAACACTCTACACGTAACAAAGTTCCCTGATACATCAGAAATTTCTACCAGAGCAGTTGACAGAATAACCCTTATTTAATTGACGATCCTTGTTTTGATACGAATGACTGACTGTCACATCTGATAATTTTGAACATTGATTTGGAGTATTGTTTGTTTACGGCACATTAGAGTTAGAATTGCAGTAATTTGAGTTAGAACTACTGCTAGAAACTGATGCTAAACTTAAATTATTAATATTAGTAGCAACATTAGAATACGGTTTATCATTGAGATGTAGCAATGTATTATGTGCTTGGCTGCAAATCCTGCATTTACTCGATATGAAGCACTCATTTAAGAAGTGACCGGAAAGTAAACAATTTCTACATAATTTAAATTTAATAACTATCTAATTTGCTCTTTGGTGACATTTTGTAAATAATAGACAACTCAAAATTCTGGAAGGTTCCTTGGAAATAAAACATTTACTCGAATGGTTTACCATTGTTGAATTGCATGATGAATATAGCCAGTTCTATACCAAAATTTTGAAGTTGTACTGGACGATGATTTTATTTGTTGTACAGAAGAACTGGCTTCTAAAGTTTGGCATTTTCTATTAATAAAGTCTGTAAACTCTACAAGTTTAGCCAAATGATCAACTGGCACCTTTGATTGCCAATGTTTATATGTAACTGAATCTAATTTAGTGGTTAAAAATGAATAATCAGTGTATCCCATTGATCTGTAAGTTGGTTAAGAAATCTTAGTGCTCTTAGATGAATATTTGAATTATCAATAAGTTTTCTTAAGGCATCACAAGATTTCCTTTCGATTTTAGGGTAATTGAATAACGCCTTAATACGACTATAAATTATCAATCTTTCATTTTGATAACAAGATGTAGGAAGCAGCAAGCATGTTCATAATAACCTTATAACAGGTTATTTTGTGGTTTCAAAACTATGGAATCTATTAACTTGGCAGCACTGCCATCCTGAAGCGCTTGACGTAAAATATATGATTTGCAAACATTGTATATATTAGGATCATTGTTAATTAAAGCAGTAAATAGTTCACAGAAGGAAATCCAGTCTTCATGACGACCAGAGAATTTAGGAACTATTAACTGAGGCAGTTTAAACTGTGTTGTATGTTGGCATACTGAGTCATGAATATCTGAATTTTTAGTTTCATGTTTAACATTAGTATCAGGTTTAAGTAACAATTTTTCAGTTGCAGAGACAGTTTTGAAGTATAAATCTTCAAAGGATGAAAGTTCATCTAAATTAGTATCAGTTGCTTCAGTACTGGCGTCCAAAATTTCAATTTGATTCTGAATATTTTCAAACGAATCTAACAAGAATTTTATCCTTTTTAATCTAGCTGGCAACTGTGATAAGTTATCAGGATTTGTCTTACATATATCTAGAAATATTTTAAAACTAGTCAAACCCCTTGACCTGACCCCTTTGTCTCCTTAAATTATCAATTTCTTTTGACATGATTGAGATAAGGAATTAAAAAACATGAGACAATAACTGTTAAATGAATAAGTCAGCCAGTTCTAGGCTAAATAAAAGTATGACTCACAGAATGTGGCTGGACTTCAGTTAATAAGATAAACAGTCTGGTGACTTGGAGCCATAATGAATAATATGTTTAACCACTAGCTTGAACATACATGTAACAAACTTTGATGTCTTGAATTGTATTTTAATTCTATCTTATTTCCTAATGTTAGAAAATTCAAAAATACCGTATCACTGAAAGACAATGACCAGCTGAATAAAACGTAATATGTATGCTGACAGTATATATATTATTGCATACCTTGCTGATTTGTATATGTATTACAGAAAATTCAACAATTAAGTTGATAATAAACAAATGACTAACCCATCTAAAGGTTCTCACTTCCCGGGTTTCAGCACCAAATGTTGGGGTTGAGCATGTAAATCAAACTAAAAAAATACATAACACCCCGATATTAATGAATGTGAACTGATTGCATCCGAATAATAACAATGATAACCAATAAAACACTGAATTTAATGTTCACACTTAACTGAGCGGCTTCAACACTATGACTTGAATGCTTAGCAATGCCTTGCAAACAAGTTGAGACCAGATGAAGGTAATCAAACACAGCCGACACCCAACATATTTATATATATATATATGTACACACACACACACACACACACACACACACACACACACACACACACACATACACACACACACAAACAAACACACACACACACACAAAGAAAAAAAACTTTAAATGAAAATAAATTCTCCAACAGTATTATAAATTAACCTCAAATAAAGGAAAACTAAACTTAATTAAAAACTAAAATAAAGCAAATAATATTAAATAATTATTAACTAAAGACTCAAAAAAATAAATAATTAAAATAGCCAATATATATATATATATATATTGTATATTTGTATATATTGTATACAATTATTATATATTGTATACTAATATGTATATATTTGTATATATATATATATATATACAAAATTCTTAATAAAAAAGGTAAGAACCAAAAAGTGTAAAAAAAAAATCCACCACATTGAATGATACAATACTGAATGGCAACTAAAAATTAAAACATATTAAAATCTCAGCATCAAATCACTGAGTTAGGAAACATGAATAAAAGTGAAAACTTTCTTTAGATAAAACTAAAAATTATCAAGGATCAAACAGTAGGCACTTATCACATATTTCTGTCATGTTGATTAAATATAAGCAATAAGTCATTAAATTTATATAGGAGCATGCATACAATTCATAATACTGATATAATACTTCAGTTCAAAACACAGCAAACAAAACAATGAGATTCCTTCATACAAAATGGTAACAATGATAGTTGATAAAAACCAAAGAGGAATGCGGTCCATGTTTATACCCAACTGAAGTATAACACCACTAAAAGATAGTGGAATTCTCTACCAGCATTTGAACTAAAATCCAAACAGGTCAAAAATTAAAGTAAATATGGTGTAAAGGAAATGTTATAATGAAATTTACATTTTTTAAAGTTGGCAACAAACTGAACATACTTTTTTTAAATTGATTATAATTGAACAGAAAATTTCATGATTGTGGTTAGCAACACAATTTTATTATTTGATTGTAGTTATTACAATCTTACATATTTATTTCTTATCCTGATTTAATGAAAAAAATAATGTACAAATGCAACTATAAGTGAAAAAACCTCTCAGTATATTGCCATAAAGGCCAGATGAATAAGAAACAGATTCCACGTGACTGAAACTGTATGAAATGTAATAAACTGTATGAACTTATTAGCCAACTGCATAAATAAAATTATAATTAGCTGATAACTTTACTGAAATTTATGATACAGAAAAACTTTTACTTCTAGATGGCATTCCAGCATATTTCCAGTATATCTTGGTATAATCCTATCCCAACAGAGAAATATAACTATCTCCACAACTTTTGTGCTAAAAAAAAAAAAAAAAATTAAATAAATAAACGACTGGAAATTACAGTCTAGGAACCATTCACAAATAATGTAACATGTTTTTATTCTGCTTTTGATTTACTCCTGATACTGGGATAGAAAACACAATTTTATTAGCATTAGAATGTATAAAGATGGGCAAAATATAAAAAAGCTAATGCTAACTAATGAAGGGGGCTAAGCAGTACACAAACTAATTATTATAAAATTCTGAAACTTTAGTAAAAATTTTTTTATATCTTACAATGCACGGTATTAATAGTAAAATAACGGCAACATCATCCATTAAAAATATTGCTGCAGATTTAAAATAAAATAATTTTTCTTTAAACCAATAAATATTAGAAATACACATTAATCAAACATTACTGCCATTAATGTAATGAGGATCCATTATCATTAAGTTCAAATTTCAACTTTCATCAAGAAAATAACTTAAAATTGACTAGGTTAAATTAAATATTGATCGAATTGCCTCTCAATTCCAGGAAAAAAAAACATCATTAGTTAGTACTAGATCCTTGGAATTTTTAACAGCAACAGAAAATATTACTGGTTGTACTAATTGACCTCTACTTCCCAGAATGAGTTACATTATTTGTGAATACGTAACTACTTATAAATTGTGCTTCATACATTTTAACATCATTCAAACATTTTGACAGCTCACAGTACAATAACATTTGACTAACATGAATGATATAGTGCAAAACTGTGAACAATGTTATTCTGAACAATGCAACTGAGGTGTAGTGGAAACAATTCTACTAACTTTCATAAACTACCTGATTAAATACCTTGAAATAGATGGGCATATAGTAGAACAATTTTTGCAGCCATGAGAGCTGTCCGTTATTGAAAAACTGTCAACAAATGTTAACTACTTAAAATTTGAAAAAGTAATTTAAAATAGATATTAGTACAAAAATTAATACTAATTTCATTTCAAAATTGCAATTCATGCTAAAATTTTATATTAAAATATATACCATTATATATCAAAATTTAATAATTTGTTAAATTTATAAATTAAATTAAAAAATTATCAATATTATTATTTTCTAAAACTGGGTCTCAAGTAGAATACCAAATTCCAGCACAATGATTTCACAATGTGTAGAAATTCTGGAGAGTTGTAATTTGTAATCGTGAAAATTAAAGGGAATGTTGTAAGCATAAAATCTCAACATGTACTAGTCACATTAAATAAACCAATTTGTTTAAACCATTGACATATAAAATACATGCAGTTAGCATTTAATAGTCATTAATCAACATAATAATTGACTTAATTTGTCACAAATACGTGCAAACTTAACAAATTATCCTGTTACAGCACTAAGATCGTAATTTATACCAACTTTATAGTAGAACTATAAAAAGTAATGTAAAATAATTACAAACATAATTTATACACACCCTCCAGTAAGTAGATCCCTCAACAGGGATCTGTTTGAATGGTTTATTATATAATGCAGCTGGACGGCACACAATTCTGGGGATGAGTGAGAATTTTAATTAATATAGATAGCTACCTTATAGAGCTATACCTATAGATATCTATTTATCTCTAGCTATCTATCTATATAAATAGCTCTAAGTACCTGGAGGAAAAGCAATTTGTTGAATCATATCTTAAGCTATTACACACAGAATCACTGTTCAGTACTGTGATTCTACTACCCTAGTTAAAGAAATCACAATTATTCAAAGAACTGCAGGGAGAATGGATGGCTGCTGACTGAAGCTTAGAAGTACTCTTTGGATGTGATCATTTGTACAATATTTTTTCACTTTACAGAAATGGTTTTTATTGTAAATAACTATACAGCCCCTTTCTTACAAAATTAAAATAAATAAGTAAAGCATTTATTTTATTTTTTTATATCTAAATATAATTATTGTTCATATAATGAAATAAGTGTGTAGACAATTCTCCTGCACACCGGCATATACATATAACATTTGAATGCAAGCACATATATTCTCTTGTATCGGGTTCAAACAACAAATTTAAATTAAAATTATTAATAAAATACATCAACTACAGTATATAATTTATTAAAAAATTAAAACTAATATGTTTCATATTCCCAACCTGCATCTTTAGTTTAAGTAGTGATAAAAATAGAAAAAAAAAAAGAAAAAGTTGTTCAATGGTGTAATGTAAATTATTATGTGAGAAACAATAACCAAGTTAAGTTACCAATAATAACAATAACAGTAATAAGTTAATAACATGTAATCACTTCAGACTATATTTACGATCTGTAATGATAATACGAAACATGCATGTATATAAATTATGTTATAATTGAAACTAAATACTCTTACACATACCAGTTGATAGATTAATCACTAAAGGATGTAACATGTAGTAATGAAAATACAGAATAGGGAAGACCTTTTTGTTATGCAACTTCTTAAAAAAAGAAGCAAAGAGCAAAAATCAAATCTTCACCCTACCCCTTTTGCACATCAAAGTCCCAAACTGAAAACTTGGCATGATACTGAAAAGAGTTCAGTGAACTAAAACAACTTCAATATTTACCTTTGTATACTGGAATCTTAAATTTAAATACAATTTTAACAATTTAATATCTATTAGTAACTGATATTTGATGAAATGATACCAAAATGTGTTTCTTTGAATGTTAAGTTTACACTTCAAATAATGATTTCTTTTTTTTTTTTTATAAAATAGCAAAAAAAATTATATCAAAATTTAAATAAATATTATTAAAAACTTGATAATCTTTAAAATAAAATTAGTAGGAGAAAATTACTTATTATAATTCTCTCTTCTAATAAAAATGTTATCGGATGTAGTATTTTTATCTCTTCTGATAAAATATAATACTTCCACGTTTTTAACTTTTCTTCAACTAAGAAGATTTCTATTGCAATCTAAATGATTTTTTGTTTATTTAGAAAGTATGAACATTTTTCGGCCTCGCTCAGTACCTTTTTGAAAACATTCTCCTTTGCCCATTCAAATCACTATCAGCCACTGTGTTCATAAAAAGCTGTTTTTGAATGCAAGAGCAGAGAGCAAATAATATATCACAACAGCAATATATACAATTGTATACTAACTCCTGGGAGTCTTTTTGTAAAATTAAGTAGTCTTATTTTTATGTTTTAAGGTAATGTAGTAAAAGATTCTTTGTTGATTTTGTGCAACAATGTATGAAAACAAATTCCTTTTTGGTTTGAGGAGGAAACTACTATTATTATCATCAAGAATGATGATGATGATGATAATTAAATATACACTTGACCAAAAAAAACTTGCACTCAAACTCAATGTTTACATTTCCTAAGAAAGTAACAACAGTTACTAGTTTTTAAATTAGTAAAAGAGGTAACAACCCAGATTTACATTAAGACATTTGGGGGAAAAACCAAATAAGATCAATGTTGTCCTTAGTGATCATAGTATTATAGAATTAATATTTCAGAATCAAAACCTAATGAGTTACATTAAAAACCTCTTATTAATTACAACTGTAAAACAAAAATACTGTTATGTTAACTTATATACACAGAAAGAACCCATATATATATAACTATAAAACATTATTAAATAAATAATTTTAAATACTGAATACATTATTAAATACTGAAATAATTGATTAACAAGCCAGATGGGGTGAACCCCCCATTTACCCCTTGGGTACCCCTTTGGGGGATACCCAAAGCAAAACAAGATTATTTAATTTCTTTTTATTTAAGAGAACATCTTGAAAACATGATCAAAATATCAACATCTCTTAAAAATATTGTTCATTAGATGTTACACTTTTTTCAATGTTTTTCAACTGTTAGAAACAATTTTTTTATATTCTTCTTAATTAATTCTAATTGCCTCCAGTAATTTTTACTTAATCTCTTCTACATTCTGACAACACTTTCCTTTTAGATTTTTCTTCATCTATGGGAATAAGAAGTCTCAGGGAACTAGGTTGTATGAATAAAGGGAAATAAGAAACTGTTGTCACACTGTTTTTTTATCAAAAAGTGATTGATTTTCAATCCTGCACTGGAAGGCACGTTGTCATGATGAAGCAGCCAGACCCCCTTATTGCCACAATTCAGGTCGTTCTTTTCACATTGCTTCAACACTTGCAGATACTAAGTTTTTTAAATGTAATATCTTGAGGAACAAATTCAACTTGAACAATTCCTTTGATGACAAAATAACAAACTATCATGGACTAAACTTTTGATTTCACTTGCCACGCTTTTTTAGTCTGAGCAATGTAGCTGTATTCCACAGGCTGGACTACTAATTTGTTTCAGGATCATAGCCGTAACATCAAAATTCATTCCCTACTAAGACTTGAGAAAAATCTAGATCAGTTTGTGCCTGTTCTTTCAATTTCTAGCACACTCTCAAACGGTTCTCCCTCTGGTCATCAGAAAACATTTGTAGGACAAAATTTGTTGCAAGACATCTCATGTTTAAATCTGCAGATAAGATTTTTTGGCATGAACTCAGGAAATTCGAGTTATTCCCTCCAGTTTTTTTTTATTGTTATGCAACAATCAAACATGATGGCATTGTGCACTTTTGAACGTTTTTATATGTTTTAGATTTGAGGGGCAACTGCAATAAAGTTTATCTGCAAGTGATATTTGGTCATTTCTGAACTGTGCAAACCACTTGTGAATTCTTGCCTGACTTGAGCTTCCTTTTTACAAGTTTCCTGAAGCCAAAAGAATAAAAAAAGGTATTTTTTAAAAATTTGATCAGATCTTCCATGCCCAAGTACTTTTGTTTGGTCACTTACAATACTACTATGCCTAGGAAAACATTAAAAAAAAATTGGTTAAAAATATGCATTAAATAAAAATATAGCTTTTTTTGAGTGTTGAAAGGGAAATTGTGGAACAAGTTTTGTTTTTAAACTAGTAAAATAAGCAGCATGCACGTATGTAGTGAGCTTTTTATAAAGTGGGGTTATGTTTGCAAAAGTTTACCAAAAAACTGCCCCATATACACAAGTCTCTTTACAAAATTTTATCTAAACCAGTTAATCCAGTTAAAAGTTATTAAGCTTTAAACATACCTACATGTACATACATACGTGTGTAAACCGCCACTTGTTTTTCAGGGTTACTGGAATTATGAAACATCATGAAATTAAAAAACTCCCGAACTCATTTTTTGACTGCTTACCTTACCTTTCTTTCTTGCAGCACAGCATTACAGCTATGATGCCAGTAAAATAAAAGAAACTACAAGAAAGCTCAGTGTAGATAATAAAACTATTAATTCTTTTAAATTTGTCATATTTCAACAGATATTTGAAATCAATCTGATAAGACTGAAAAAATTATTAAAATGAAATAAAATATCTGACGTTATGTTATTAATTTGTCAAAGAAATGAGAATTTTTCCCCACAAATATCTGGTTTTTTATTTTTAAAATTAATTATTTCATAATTCCTATAATAATTCAGCTAACTGTATTTATTCTTTGTATTAATTAAAAATGTTTTTTTTTTTTTTTTAATTAAATATAACTATTACATTGTTACAGGTAAAAGTCCAAAAGTCCATTGATAAGCTTCAAAATAAGCTTAATTTCAAAGAACTGAAAAATTTGAAGAACTCAAAAAAGAACATCAACAAATTTTTTGCTGTTGAACACAATTTTCTCTATCAGAAACGACTTATTTAACATAAAGAACACTGTGGATAGAATCTAGTAACTATAAGTAAAAGAGTTGGTATGAAATAATGTAAATTTGTTAATTTTTATAAACTGAACTGATTTATAAAATTTAATTTATCTAAAGAGAACTATTAAAATTTTTATACAATGCTTCTGTCACAAGAATATTGTGCACTTTTTACTAGAAAAAAAAGAATAATACTCTTTAAATATTATATTAACTATCTTGAATACATTAGAATGATGGAAGTACAAAAATGTTGTTCAAAGGTGGCCACTAAGCAACTCAGAATATCACTCTGTAATACTATTGGGTCTAATTTTATACAGGTAATAAAGTTTATATGATCAAATTAACTAATTATGTATAAAATAATTAATTTTTTATTATACATTAAACTAATTTTATCTGAAAAACTTTACTTACATCAATCTATTTTTAACTGTTGTAATCATCTTAGTTACATGATCTATCAGTAAAGATAAAAGATCTTCATTGATGTTTTAGTATATGATTCTAGCTGAAATTATTACAAGCAGTTTTGTTGAGGAAGGAAAATACGGATTAAGAAGCTACTGCGTTAGTTTGAAACATGTTCAAAGAACAGATATAATTTATGTAACACATAAATTAAGCGTATACAACAGATATGTATCTATGTGTTTGAATATTTCTTAATAGAACGTTAAGATGGATCCTTTTTTGTAAATATGAAGAATACACAGAATGCTGTAAATGGCAAATGGTTGTTTGTAATTCACTTGTGAGGTGAAAAATGTTTAATATGTTACCATCATCAAATCCTGCTTTGAAGCTGTGTTCAGTTCGCTTCAATGTGCTATCAAAACAGTTTCATTTTAATGATTAAAAATTCAGATTAACACATTCAAATTATATTACATTAATCAATTCATTCATTAATACATTCAGATTAAAAATTCATGTTAAACTCATTTGGTGAGCATTCTATCGTTAAAGCATGCTCAGAGAATTCAAATATTTTTCTGTTAATCTGAAATTTTATCTATCAAGTAGTTTGCATTCTTAAGTGACCATAAATAAACATTGTGCATTGCTTGCTGTTGGTTAATTTATGCAGAGAGGTATTATTTATTAGTTTTACTTTTAAAATTCATTAAGTTTAGATATTTTATTATTTTGTTTCAAGAATAATAATAAATAATTTTAGAGAAATTTCAAGAGATCCAGCAACCATAATTATGACATAAGAGATGCAACAAGTGCTTCAAAAGAATTCATAGGCTGTTATCTACATGTAAACCAGTAAAGAGATGATTTTACTCAAGAGAAGACCAAACAATAAATATGTAGTTAAAAGTTATGTAAATTCAGGATAAGCTGACTCGTTTTAGAAAAAAATATAGCATAAAAGATGGAAAAAAGTAGACAACAATAATCAACTGTGCCACTTTTGGACATAACACTTTAGTTACAATAGCCCAAAATATATATACTTCAAGATTAAATGATGAGAATAGCTTTCAAAGACATACTGTGTTAAATGAGATACTAGTAAAACTTTACTTATTCTGATTTTGTGGTCAATTTTATCATAAATAATTTTTTCAGTTTATGTAATACAAAAGGAAGTTTTACATTAAGAGAAAAATTGCATTAATTCCTGATATAAATCATAAATATGTTTTGTTATATGAACATGCAGGAGTAACATATAACAACATTACTTTCAAAGTAGAAGTAATTATCCAGATTTTTTTTTTTTGTCTTCAGTCATTTGACTGGTTTGATGCAGCTCTCCAAGATTCCCTATCCAGTGTCAGTCGTTTCA
>JAAAKQ030093114.1:0-14645 GCA_010016005.3 Zanna intricata
ATCGGAGTACCTGAGAAGAAAAGATTAGAAGCTTTTGAAATGTGGTGTTACAGGAGAATGTTAAAAATCAGATGAGTTGATAAAGTGACAAATGAAGAAGTGTTGTGGCAAATTGTTAAAAAAAATAAGCATTTGGAAAAATATAGTTACTGTATTTAAGTAGGTAATTTAAGGTTTTAAGTTGGACCATAATTATTTGTAAAATAATAAAAAAATAGTTAAAATAAAATAAGGTTGAGTGTTTCATAGTATGCCTCCCCTGGGAAGAGATTTCATTTGTTAATAAAAAAAAATCTCAACGCGCCATAATTGCTACACAGGAAAATTTATTTCTATTGTGATGGGGTAAAGCAATCAAATAATAATATCTTACATTATTCGTAAAGATATAAAAAGATATCTGAAGACAAAATTATTATTTCTTCACATGTTTTTTTTTTTAATTATTATTCTTCGTTTATTATCTCTTTGTTTAGCATCTTAATATTTACAAATTTTTCTTTATTTTTTATAAACTGATGTGAGCTGTAATGATTGCTAGTTTCTGGTGGTGGAGAATGGGCCGTAGCCCATTCGTAAAGAAACAATTCTAAGAATAACTAACTCTCTTCTATTCAAACAATGAACGTATCCGGCAATTTTGTTTTCATTCACTTCTCACACTTGGCTTGACGACATTCGTGGCGTTCAGATTGCTTTAATAGCTTGCATCTGCATATTCATTCTATTTAGTCATCTCGATTACAGTTATATTTATTATAAATAATAATCTCAGGGGAAAAATTTGTTTTATAGTTATTTTCTTTTATGTTTATGTTTATAATTTAAACATTTATTATAAAAAAAAGATAATTTTTCGTGTTATGTGTTTCGGTATGCGCAAATATGTTTAATCGTACGTGCGCATATAATGATTGAATAAATTATGTAGAATGAGGTAGTCTGATAGAAAGAGAATTTTAGAGCCAAACGGTAAGTATAATGTATGCAAATGAAAAGTGATATTTTCATAAATGTACGTTACGTAAAAACATCTACCTAGCTTTTGTCACATAACCTTTGTCAAGCGGTAATTGAATTTCATAGCCTACTAATCACTCCAACTCGCAACAATATATATCCTACTTCAACGTCAACAACCGCTACAATTGAGGTCGATGTCTGCCTCGTCCGTGGTTTGAAGATGTTAGCGATAAACAAAATTCAGAAGACTACAATTTAGTAAATTTCGTCCACATTACAATGGCTAAGTGAAGTAATTAATTGAAAATTTTTTCGTCAATATTACTCTTATGATATATTAAATGATATGTTGAGTGGATTTTTTTTTTTTAACCACAAGCATCTTCAGGTCGATAAATACCACATATATTATGAAGAATTCATGCCGAAGTTGAATGCAGTTAAAGTTTAAAGTGTTTTCTTATGAAATTCATTCATAAAATAATTAAGTTATATAAGTTTCCATAAGTTTTATGGAAATGAATTAATTATTTAATTGTTATAAAACTACTTTTCATTGAAAAATTTAGATTTTCATAAAAATCTAGTTCAGCCCATTAATGTAAATTAATGGTATTTTCATGTAGATTATCTCCGAACTGTCCAATAGTGAACAACCCTGTACATGGTAAAAGGTGAGTTTAGAGATGGGATTCTATTTAATGATTTAAAACAAATAAGCAGAGTATATATATATATGTGTGTGTGTGTGTGTGTGTGTGTGTATTGTTTCAGGTGTCATGTGTCATCGTGTAGTGAGATTCGTTAGATGTCGCTGTTCAGAATCGGACCCACATCCAGCGAGGAAGGAGAAATGGATAAAACATCGGTAGAAAGTTCATCCGTAGCATCATCAGGTGGAGAAGACTCGATTAGCAAGTCTTGGATCATTGATTACATTACGGGCGGAAGAATAATTTCACTTCATCATCTACCTTAAAAATAAAGTGCAGTAGTAGAATTCATTTGTTTTTTTCTTTTTTCTGTTATAAGTAAAAATGATAGGCTAAAAACGTATGTTCTTAAAAGGGAGATAGTAAAAGGAAGTTTTTATGTGGAAGAACTTAGTAAGAAAGAAGATTCATGAAGAAAATAATATCAAGAAGAAGATAACAAAAAATATTCATGGATAGAAAAGAAATTTCAAGAACCTTCAAGTAGGAAAGGGGATCTGACCACGGGCCCCTTAGTTTGCTGTGATCCCCAACAAAAAAGGTCTCTTGTGTTTTTTTGCTCCGACTCTTATTTAGAAAATAAATAAACTAGCCCCTATCCGGGGCGGCGGGGGGCCTTTCCCGAATTTTTATAATGTCGAGCAAGCTAGTCGAGCAAACTGTCACTAACCAAGTGAACTGAACTAAACGATCAAGACGAGTTAATCTCGAGCTAGTCGAGTAAACTGTCATTAACCGTGTGAACTGAACTAACTGATCTGGACCTGTTAATACCGAGGTGTCAAGCAAAGTATAGGTTAACGTGTTGAGGTCAAAATAGTTATGTCAAATCTAACTTATTCAAAAATTTAACTTTATTTTAAGTGTAAATAAAATTGTTGTCTAAATATATTTTTTAATGTTTATATAAATTACAAATGGTAGGAGAAATTTTTTTTTTTAATAATTCTTTTCTGTCTTACTGTGTAATTATAAAACGAGTAGGTATTGATCTACTCTTCCCTAAGTACTTTAGTAATAATAAAAATAAATAAATATGTAAAAGAAAGTAATAGAATGAAAAATATTACCCAAACTTAATATAAAATAAATTTTATAGAATGGTGTATATTTTTGTAATATTTATAACAAAAATACAACACCGCAGATAATTATTGAAAAAAATCGAGATGATTTCTTAAAACTCCAAATTTTTTAAAAGTGATTGTTGTTAATGAGATAATATTAGTTGATTTTTATTTTTTTTATAAAAAAATTTATGGAGCTCAATTCTCCTGCACTGAAATACTTTGGACCAACAATTTTTTGGATGAAGTTTTTCAGAAAATTGTTTTTGAGGTCCAAATAGAGATGCGATCCTCTTCGTGGTGGCCCTGGATAGGTTGAAGAAATTCAACTGAACTAAAGAGAAGATACACTCTACGGCTCTTAATCGTAGTAAACTAGTCACATTACACTTTCATCAGTCACTCGCGTGACACTAAAATTACCATAGGTGATAGAACTTTCGCAAGAATTCCTACTTCAGCTGGTTATCAGAAATAAAAATCCACCCTTACAACCAACAATACTACTGAAGGTAATAATTCTGGTAGTCCAGACCAATATGCATTAAGACCTACTGGAATCCCAAAACCAAAATTAGAATCTTAATACAAGTACTTTTTAAAACTTTTAAAATAGATTATTTTTTTGCACAAATATTAGAAAATATTAAATGAAATACAATAAGGAAAAGAATGAGTAAAAAATTTGATATAGAAAGATGAATAAAAACCAAGTTGCTTTAAGATACTGAACATGAAATTACAACAAAAATCACATTAAGCTGAATCATATTAGAAAAAATAAAACATATTTTCAAGTACAAAAAACATGTTGGTATAAGAAACCTTTATTCTTGAAAAAAAAATCACTTAATAAAAATAATAGTTTATAACAAATAAAATTTGATCGAAATAAAAGAAAAATAAATTTAAGGACAAGTTATGGCGGTCAGACAAATTTTTTTTCTTTTTTCTATTTTATTTGTATTTTTAATGCAACATAAAAGAGCAGTTAAATGTTAATAAAAATTGTAGTTGGGATGAAATTTAAATAGCCAGAATTAGACTGAATTGGCAAAGCATCTTATTTTAGGCCTAATATTCCAAACATTTTTCTCTTCTCTTCCTTTTTTTCTCTTTTTCTTTTTCTCCTCTTTTCTTTCTTTTTCCTCTTCAAGAGAAACATTTTGACAAATATTATGCAAACGAGGAATTCCAAATTCATAGGCATCATACAAAAAATGTATAGAGGTACAAAGATAGGCATTTCAGGGAAGAAAAATAATAGAATTCGGATAAATATACAACTTTGACAAGGCTACAGTATGTCACTAATATTATTTAACATATACGAGTACATAGACAGTCTTCTGCGGGAATGAATAGATGGCATGCCAGATTTTACACATTAATTAAATTTTAAATAATTTGTTACATTCATGCTATTTGCAGCTGATCTAATAATTATTGCCAACTCTGAAGATCAACTACAAAAGGCCTTTAAATTAAGTAAAGTAGTAAAAAAATATAACATGAAGATAAACTCAGGGAAAATGAAAGTAATGACTTTCTGTGGTAAAGATTTCATCACATCAAAAATCATACACAGTAGAGAAATCACAGACCAAGTGTCACAGGTAAATTATTTAGGATGTAAAGTTTCAGTCTGGGGTTAATCAGATGTTCCAAGTAAAATTGAGAAATGTAATTATTAAAACAGTTACAAAAAAAGAGTTTTGAGAAATAAAGTTCAGAAAGAGACCCCTACTAAAATTCTACAAAACAGCATCAGTCACAGAATTTCTCTATGGAGTAGAAACCTGGCATCTTACAAAATTATTGGAAAAAAATTCAGGCACCAGAAATGAGATTTTTAAGAAATATCACAGGGTACCATTTGTTCGATAGAAAGAGTAACACTGAAATCAGAAATTAAATTAACTATCTATAACCGTAATGAGTGAATCAGAATATTCAGACTACTAAATTAGACAAATCATGTTGTAAAAATGGCAGAAAAAAGAATACCTAAGCTACTATACAAGTATAAGCCAATAGGACGCAGAAATTTAGGACGTTCAAGGAAAATATGGAAAGATCAGCTTGCATAATTGTAATGGTTGAAAATCCAAAACATGAGGAAGAAGAATATATTGCACCTATTCATAAACCAACAGTCGCAAAACAGGATCCAACCCACATAGTTGATTTTTCACTGTAGCTTGCTACAGCAAAAAAAATAACTCTACAACAAGCAACAAAACCCCCTACTGCAAACTTATCCAGTTGTACATCTGAAAAACTAATTCACGAAACAAAAAAGTATAGACATAAAGAAAAATCTAACAACTGAAGATGTCTGGCTTTTTTCTGACGTTATTGCAAGGACTAAAAAAAGAGGAAGAGAAAAAAATAAAAAATTCTGACAAACTATGGAAAGAATAGAAATGAACAGGAAACCCTGGAAATATTAGAAAAAAGACAAATTTAGTCATGATGAAGATCAAAAATGAAAAAGTAGGCAGAAAAATGAAATGTAAGTTTGTAAAACAAATTTATTTGATGAATTTTCTGGTAATGAAAGTGGAGAAATTGTAACTTTACAAGACAATCTGAATGTGACAATTTAGAACAACTTTTTGTTTCAATAACCTAAAAATGAGAATCTTACTATTTATAAAATAATTCTGCCCCAAAATCCCCCTTCCCCAAAAATTGAAAAAAGCTGTTTTTTTTTTTTCATTTATTGCATATATATTAAGCAATTTTTTTTTTTTCTTTCTAAGCATAGCAGTAATGCAAGTGGTCAAAAAAATATATTTTTGGGGGCAATATTGAGAGTGGGTGAGACAATAAAAGTTTTAAAATATTGATGTCATGGATTTTTAAGTTGTTTTTTGTTTGTTTAAATTTTAAATACTATTAAAAGTTTAAATAATAAACTTTAATAATAATCTTTTTATTATTTTAAATCTTATTATCTTTTAAATCTTAGGTATCTTTTTGTAAAATTGTTTTTGTTTTCTTACATTCAATATAGTAAACATAGAAATATCAAAAAATTTCTTGGAAGGTGATTTCTGTGGTGGGAAGAAAAAATTTTGACAGATTTTTTGAAAGTTTAAAACTTTTTTGGTTTATTTCAACATACTATGGTTTCTCAATAAAACTATTGTAATTGTAAATTACCTCCCTTCACAAAAAAGAAATTTTAAGTAACTTTTTCAAGTATAATTATTTTTCCAGTATATAATAATAGTTAACCAATGCCAGAAAAGTATTACAACTTTATTGTCAGTTTTTTACTTCCTTGTGTAAAGTAAAGAAAGTATTGTGATCGTAAAAAATTTCGGTTTTCAGATTTCAACAGAAATACCTGTTTCAACCATCCCTAAATCCATTTTGACTAGTTTTGGAATGAAGTATATATGTTTCTTGCATAACTCAAAAATGAGTAGCTGTTGAATTTTGAAATCTTCAATTTAGGACTGTTGTGACTCTAGTTGTTCGCTACCCCTTTTGATTGCAGTCGACTGAACCAAAAGTATCCAAAAAATCAAAAAATTTTCTTAACTGCAATAATAAGCCCTCATTGAGAGCTTTTCAATGATATATCATAAGTAGTACTTATGATTTATGATTTATTTATAAGTGGTACTCATAAGTTGGTATATCGTAAGTGGTTCCAGAGTTATAGCCAAATGGAATTTTATTTAATGAAATATTTGAATCTTACAAGGGTTACAAGCACATTGGTTCGAATTGAAGGCTCATTAGTTTGAATCAGATTTCATCTTCTTTTCTTTTAACTTTTTTTTTTAAATGTATTGATTTATTAATAATTATTAACCTCTGATTGTAAAAAAAATAAATGTTTACGATAAAAAATAATTCAATAATAACAATAAAAAAAATTAAAAATATCAGAAGTTATAAATGAAATACATAAAATGTTATGTACTTTTCATTTTATAAAATTGAGTATATGTATCTTAATAGCTATACAAGGAAGTCTGTGGTGCCCACTTGAGATTTTTTTAATAAATGTACTGCTTCTATAAAAAGAATCTGATTTTTGTTTCACTCATTTTTGTTTCATTTTGAAACAAAATGAATCCCTAATTCTTCTCTTGTCATCATTTTTATTTTGTATTATTTACCAATTTAAGTTTAAAAATTAATATAAGAATAATATTCATTTAGTATGAAACAAAGGACAGGAGCTTTTAACATTTTTTTTCTTTTAACAAGCTTTTAACAATAAATGTTGAACATAATAAGGTTGACATGCTAGCAAGAGGTTTTAATATAAATTGGATGAAATAAAGGTTTATGGTAGAATTTTGTTAAAAAAAAGAAGAAACTGATGAGGTACAAGTAAGTTTTTAGTTACCCTTAACTGGGTAATTGGCCAAGTAAAGAGATCAAGATGCCATTTATAAGGTGATATTACACAATGCAACAATTTTTTACAAAATTTTCCGTTTCAAAATTACAGTTGCTTAGAGAGAGAAAGATACTGAAAAAAACGTTTCTATTGCCAACTCACTTCTGTGATGTTTGAACACATTGTCTCCCTTTCATTTTTGATGTCACATTTTATTTCTATTCTTTATGACTATTTCAGTGGCTATTAGTCAGATCTTTCACTCTTTTGTTTTTCTCCATTTTTAAGCCTAACACATCTGTCTCTGAGATTAAACTTTCACTACTGTAGAATACATGCCTTTCTCATGTGCATTACAAAAGATTTATGTTACATTTGTTTTATATAATTTTTTTTTATTATTCCCTTATTATCTTATTCACAAAACAAATTTGAAAAATACAAAAAAAAAGAACGGTAGTACAGTTTGGATGTACCTCATTATTGAGCAGTCACTGATATATGATACCTCTGATAATAATGTTTAGGTATTCCAAATACAGTAAATTGTTTTTTAAACTGGCTAAATTCTTCTACATAGTTATAATCAACAATTTTGTTTTTTATCATTAACTTTTTGTATAGAGCTCAATTTGTTTTATTCACAATAAAATAAGCAGGTTTATTGGTCAAAGAATTTGTTAGTTAATACAACTTTTTGTATGAAAATCTGTATTTTGTTTCATTAATGGTTCTTTACGAATTTTTAGTCAACTTCAAAAAAGGAGGTTAATGTATTTGACCCATTTTTTTTTTTTTTTTTTTTGTTTATGCATAACATTTTTCCAATAAATCCAACAACAATAAATCTTGTTGCAATCGCTGCAGCTACTTTCCACGATGGTACCATAATGTTGAAAAATGTTTTAGACAAAAGATCAGTCTGAAAGTTAACAAAAATATTTTTTCGCCATCCGGCAGTTAGGTAGGTACAATCAACCCCTGTAGGGAAGACACCCACCTTATGATGATTCCAGTCACTACACCAACTCCCCCCCCCCCGTTCCTAGCCCTGATGGGCTTTAATGGGAGTGTTAGGTAGGTACAGTAGTAATCCTGATAATCTACATAATTATAGTTAAGCCTCATAATTATTGTTAATTCCTTAAACACGTTTAGCATCAGAATACAATGATCATACTTTTGTGGTATTTGAATGGACTTGTAGAAGGAATGTACAATAAAAAGGCGTAATAATTGCAGATGGAAAAGCAATCAAATCTCATAAATATGAATTCCACTGAAGTAATATCAGTATGCTTTTTATGAAGTATACATAATAATAGTATTATGGAAGAAGTTTATATTATATCTAGAAATTAATATTTTAGAAGCAGTCCAATTTAAAGAAGTGTCTGAGGAATTAAGTATTTGGATAAAATTATTTCTTACTTTTTAGCACATTTTGATGTGGTTAATATTTTATTTTTTTAGAATGGTTATTAATCTAAATGAGTGTTACGATGTTTATCTCATTCTGATATTTACTCTGAAATTTGTATATGAGTTTGTGTACCAGTGTTCTTATAATATACATATATATATATATATATACACATTTGCCTCAGTTAAATATTTTATTCTTTTCAGTTCAACCTGATAATATTTTTATGAAAAGCTGCCAAATTGAACAATATTTCACTTTTATAACATAACATAAAAATTAAAATACATCTTTCTTTTTTTTTTGTTTTTGCAAGAAACAAAAGAAAAATGAGGCAGCCATAAGTTACTTCAATCTATACATTTTACTCAACAAAATATTACACATAAGTAAGAGGTCAGCAAACTGTAGTACAGCTTGCTGACCTCTTACTTATGTGGTTTTAATAGCCAATGCCACGTTTGTTGGCTTCAACTATTATTGTTTTATTTTTATCGACCCTTTAATATTTAAACATAACCATAAATTTTTACAACTAAAAAAAAATTTTTGACACATTTTACCAAACTGATTAGTAAAGCTCAATATTAATGATTTTTGTCATGCTACCTACCCCAACCAATTCCTTTAGTCTTCTACAACCATTCTTTGATATTTCTGATTTCCTGAAATTGGGTTCATGATTATAAAATACATGAATGGTTAACAATTACATAGTTTATTCATTTGTTCTGTTTTTTTTGTTTTTTTTTTCATTTTCTTTAATTCTGTATCCATTTATTTGATAGACTTTTTTTAGGATGCTAAAAAATATCTGTCCTTCCATCCTATTAATGAGTAAATAAATAGAAAATAAGTAAATGTAAATAATGTTCTCATAGAAGAGCAGGTTCATATGGAAGAAAAAGAAGTAGCAGTATTAGCAATCCTAAAATCAAAAGTTATACAACCAGTAAAAAATATAAAATGGAAAAGTTGTATTAGAAGATAAGTTGCCAATATAAGTAATTAAGAAGGATTACAATGGGCGATGAAATTTTGTTGAGTCAGAATCTTAAAACAATCATGATACCAAACCCCAAACTGCATGATGTTGTAAATTGTCAAGTTCACAGGAAAATAAGTTTTGCATCTACTAAATAATCTTCTGCAAATTCATCAAAAGGCTAAATAGAGAACTGAAGAACATTTTGGATTTAGGAAGAGAAGGAGGACAAGAAATGCAACTGGGCTGATAACAATTGTTTGAGAGGTATGTAGAGAGAGATAGAGGAATAATGTATTTATTTTTTTAATCAGCACTTGTCTCTTTAGGGCCAGATAAATAATTTAGTAAATAAAAATGAGGATAATTTCAATGGATAAAGAAAAATTTAATAAAAAATAAATAAATAGAAAACAAAACAAAAAAATTATGTAATAATGGAGATGCCAATATTTAGATTTTTAAAAAAAAAAAAAGATTAAACTCACTAACCATAAAATTACTTGCAAAACTAACAAACATAAAACATGATTAATAATAACAGATATAATTATAACATTTATAATAAATTATAAGTTTATAAAATAGAATACAAAGAGCAAAATTATGAAAAATCTACATAGAATAACAAACAAAATTTAAAAAAGAAATAGTATAAAAGTCCCCTCTTTCATGAATATATACAGGCATATAAAAATTAACAAAAATCTAACTGTTTCAATCACATTAGACAAAATAAACACATTCATATTTTCAAGTATAGAAAACATGTCAACATTAGAAATCAATAGCAACAAATCTGAATCTCCTTTACTTGAAAAAATACACAGTAAAATTCAACAATAAAATTATACTTAATGAACAACAAAGATTTGAACACTATTATTGAAAAGAGAAATAATGCATTCTATTAAATTTAAAAAAAGGAGACAAAAGCACATATTATTTATATCTGAAAATATCTTGAAATAATATTTTCATTACCTACCAATTGACTGTAGTAGTAGCAGAATAGTTCATTTTATTTCAAAAACTGATGTAGTAAACATACATTTCCAGTTTTAATACTTTAAAAAAACTATTAACTTTTTATTTATTCACTTTTTACAAAAAAGAAAACTTTCTTAATAGAGTTTTTAATGAAAGTAATTAACCTACACAATGAATAAAAACTGTCAGTGATAAGAAAAATTAATTTTTAATAAAATAATTATATTCTGTACTAGGATGCAATTTACTAAACTCTTTATCATCCATAAAACAGAATTAAACTAGAATAAATATTTTGTGAAGTTTTTCTGTTAAAGAATGAAGTAGGTCTTCTGTATGAATGTGATACAAAAAAATAAAAAGAAAAGGTTTTGAAGAATTTGAAACATGAGTAAAAAGGAGACTAAGAATAATTAAATTGACAGAGTAAAAAATTAATAAGTAATGAGAATACAAACTTAATCAGAGTAATTGACTGGATATATAATGAGAATGAAAAGAGGTTGATTAAACCGGCATAAAAAGGATTAGTAATAGCTGCAAAGGAGGGTGGCCAGAAAATTGTAGAGTTTAGATGATTTAAAAAGAATTCAGTGATATAGCAGAGAATGAAGGAGAATGGAGACAGACAATTTGCAGGAACTACTTAAGGGCATCTAACCTCATGATGATGATAATGAAAATTAAGTTATATTGTTTATTTTATTGATAATAAAACAATTTCATTAAACGTTTTAACTTAAATTACTATAGCTAGTGAATTCACTTTAAACCAAAACCATTTTTTAAATTACGTTAAAATCTATTTAATTATGTTAAATCCGTTATGTTGGTTAATAAATAGAAATTTAAAATGATTATTAAGATATATTTTCAAAAAAACATTGATTTAAAAAAAATGCAGACAAGGAGTCGCAACTCTTGCTAACAAGACAGACTTCTGCTTAGGAGTAAGAATAAGTGGAACATTAAAGTATGCAAGTATGCAAATAAAATATTTTGTAAAATAATTATTCTTCTCTATGTAAAATTTTGAAATACAGAAACCATTATGACCTCTTCCCTGCACCCCCTTGACTTATTGCAACTAAAGTTAAATGGTATTGATGTCCATTTTCAGAGGTCACTAGATTTTCTAGAAACTAGTTAAGCCATTCTGGAGACATCAAATAAAACAATAACTGATGAAAAAATAATAAATTTAGGTTTATTATCCTCCGTGTTTGAATGAAATTACCTGAACACAAAATTAAAGAGACATACTAACATAATGAAATCAATGTACATTAATTAATATAAAAATGTATGATTCAGAAACAGAAAAAAATGGCAAAAAGCTTTTTTGTCCCCACCTCTTATGGAAGTTTGAATACATTCAAACTTTCTGATATCCTCATGATATCAGAAAGTATATCAGATTACGTTCTGATATACTTTATACCTCTTTTAGATTACTTTATATCAGATCACTTTCTGAGTATATCAGCCACTTCAGGAGCATTAGATTACATAAAAAATTTACTGACTGTTTATGTAGTTTTTAATAGAACTCTCTGTCCCCTATCTCTGCTTCCTCAAACAGACACAACCAACACTGAATTAAATGGCATCAGTACCTCTAAACTAAAATCACTGGCCAAATTGGTCAATCCAATATGTAAATATTGAACAAAAAACAGATCAAAATACTAACAATCATATAACTATAATCATATATAATCAAATATTTCAATTTTGTTCAATGTAAATATTGGGTTTTTTGGTTAAAGGAGAGTTTCTGAAACATCTAGATTTAAAAATCTATGCCCTGAAAATTTGATCCAATTAACATACTTTCCCTTAAATAGAGCATTACTGCATAACTATAAAATATAACTACGTACCCAAGAAATCTTCTTTTTTTCTTTTTTCTTTTTTTTTTTACGTAACTTATATGCCAGATGTGGTAAATGGTGAAATGAGTTTATAAACATATTTAAAACTAAAAATATTGATTTATTCTGCACTAATTATACTGCACAATTATTGTTGTTTTATTAAAATGAAACATCAGTAATATTGTTTTTAATTAATTTTTTCAAAATATTCATGCAGAAAAAACAGTTCCAATCAAAATATTTATTTGAATATCAACTACTACTAATTCTAATTACAGAAATGATGACATTATTGCGTTTGTTAATGTAGGTTAGGTCACAAGTAGCATGAATTTATAAATAAAGTTTACCTCTCACTTTATCAGCAGAATAAACAACCCATATGTCCTCTAATAACGTTTAATATTATTTTTGCAATATAATTTTCTGTTTTATTATGATAATTATTTAAATTTATGTATGTTCTATAAAGCTCATGATATATATTACAATTTAAAAGTATAAGTATTACTCAACATTTAATTAACAGTTTCATTTTTAATTCCTAGAGTGAAATTAGCATTTTTCTCATTTCATATTAAGGTTCATAATAAAAAGAGATCCTACTCTATTTTAGGTCAAAATAGAAAAATAATAGACATAAAAAAATATATGATTATATTTAGAACAGTAAAATAGATTTAGATATTTCATTTATTTAAGTACTGAGAATGACTAAAGTAAAACCTACACAGTATTTCTAATGTATATAATCATGTGTTTCCTTAGTTTGCAATTTTTTTTCAAAACAAATGTGGTTGTAGGATGCTCTTTAAAAAATTGTTTTCTACAAAATGACAATAAAAATTGTGGGATAGAGAATCTATGAGTCCATTTCATGTCCTCTTAACTTCTGTTCCAAATGAATATATGTATATATTTTTTGTTTTTTTTTTTTTCATAAATAGTTTTGGGTCAGATTAAAGGTTACATATTTAAATTATGTTAGTTTCAGCATAAAAATGTGTTTTTATCAATAATAATATATTCTATAACTTGTAAAATTAATTCTAATTCATACAATGTATGAGTTTTAAAAGTTTGAATTTTCATCTATTTCTTTGTTGTCAGCTGTATTATATTTCACATTGTATCATATTACCTAAAAAAAAATATCATTTATTTTAATTAATATTTTGAACGTTCACCATAATTTTAACATATTTTTGAATTTTCATCCAAATAACACAAATTAAAATTTTAAATAACACCTTTAAAATTGTCAATAAGCGGAACAGAATTCAACAGTGACAGGAGTTTTTCATTTCCCCCTACAATTCGCAGAGCCTGGACTGATGTCCTTTGCTGCTGTCTTTCTTTTTATCAGGCAGGTCATTATTTTTAACTGGCGGTTTTAGTTGTTAGTTTTCTTTTAGTTTATGTACGGATCTGGTATCTGTGTTTCATTCCTTTGGGCTTTGTAGAAATACTGAGGCTGAATTAGAGAAACTGGGTGGCAATAGCCCGGTGCTCCCGGCATGATTCCCCTTCAGTCCGTCCACTTAAGTCCTTTCGATGCTAGCGCTTTTCAGGCTGGTAGGAATACACCTTTTGGGGTCTAGTATTTGGTGGAAGCAATGCTTCTCCCCTTTCCAGAGGGAGTCACATGTGCTTGCTGAAGTAAATTGTATGTGTGTGGAAAATGGAAAAATGGGTAAATGAGAAAATGGAAAAAAGGAAAATGGGTAGTAGGTGAGGAGAAGCTTGGTGTCTTCTTCTACTTGGCTGCCCTTCCTGCAGGTTCTTTGCTGTGCTCTGTCTGCTGGAACCTCATTGTGGCATGATTCTTCTTTTCTTCTTTTTTGTCATCATCTTCTTCTTTCTTCTTTTCTTCATTCGCCTGCCTTTCTATAAAACCGGCTGTAATCAAGTTACAATACTTTAACTCGCTTACAGCCGGTTTCGAACCAGAACTAAATGAATCATTTCATATTTATTGTTATGAGTTGAAAAAGCAAAAATAATGTATATTTAAAAATTTGCAATAGTCTTGAATTTATTATTGCAGTCACTTTCAGTGTACAAAGATGTGGGGGTTTTGAGACAAGTGAAAAAATGTTTATTATCCAAAGGAAAGGCATTTCAGTGATGCAAAAGGAGAAGATACCTTTCCACCATTAATGTGACAGATAACTACTATTACTGTATCTCTCTCTTTATCTGTTTAGCCTCCGGAACTACCATAAGGTATTACTTCAGAGGATGAATGAGGATGATGTGTA
>JAAAKQ030093136.1:0-14645 GCA_010016005.3 Zanna intricata
TATGTTGTGATGATGGTGACGTTCTTGGTTTCACCGTATACAAGCCGAACTGATGAAATCTTAGTCTTTTGGTGGACCCAACACCTGAGCGATAGCATAGACTTTGAACCCGACTTCGTGGAAATTTCACAGGCAGCTGCAGTTCTTTTTTCACATTTCTGTATAGCAATTAAATTCTTGTCATTATTAATTTTCCTACAGCTAAAGATTCTTTCTTCGTGAAATCATACACGTTTTTACGATTTCGCGCGCCTGCCTTCAAGCTTTTTACTTTTTTCGCCGCAGACTTAAAGTCAACCATAACTATTCGCACGTGAACGAATTACTTCAAAAAGTTTAAACCGTTAATCACGATAAAAAACTTTTACAAAATATCGTATTCTACATTAGATGACTATGTAACAAATACATGACACTCGCCAAAAGAACTGTACCGAGGTAGAATCACAGAACTGAACTTAATGTTGATGGAAAAGTAGAATAGAAACAAAAATAAAATAAAAATCATTGTTTTGTATTTGAAACATGAAGTAACTTTTTTAATACTGTAAACATACAAAACTACATTGCTTCGTAAACAACAGTTGTATCATGTTTATGCTGCTAAGAAATGACTAATCGTGGTGTGCCAATATTTTAGAGAAATGTAGTACAGTAGTGACGGACGGGCTTATTATCCAAACTCGCCGTTACGTGGCGTCTACTGTCGAACATGTATTATTTTTTAACGTAAGTGGAACGGACTTTAGGAATCAATTTTTATGGAATGAAATGTTATGTTTAGTATAAATTATTTATTGTCTTATTTCATCATTAACAACACTTGTAATCTATATATATATATATATTATATCAAAAACATTCAATGAAATCTTGGGCAGGTACATAGCAATTGTAATTTTTTCGACTCATTTTCCAATCTATCAGGAACTTAATTAAAAATAAAATTAACCTTTGTATATCGTGAAATTTTTTTCCAGAAATTTGTTTTGAAAGTTTTTTAAGTTTTTTGCCGTTCTACGCAAATTTACGCAAGAGTTGTAATGAATATATTTTCCCGTAATCCTGTTCTCAGTTACATACGTAACATATATTTTTTTTTAATGTGGTAGGTACGGGTTTATTATTATTTATTTTATTAAAAATTGACCGTGCTCTATGTTAAGTAAGGTTGTTATTAAAAAGTCATATTCGTGTGTATAAAATCGCAAGCACTACTAAAATTTTTTTAATAATTAGTTATAGACTGTTCACACCTTTAGAATACGTTTGTTTTTTTCTTTTATTCATATTTTTTCTTTATAACTTTTTTGTTTGTCGTTAAGTTCAGAATATTGTTCGGTATTTTTATTAACAGATCGTTTATCGTTGATGGAAGATTTAGTCATTGTCGATTTATAAATGTTTACGCATTATACGTAATGAATCGTACGCGTGGAAATAAATGCTTGAGGTTCAGATGGGGAAGGGTTGTGAAAAATTATGGTGGTGGTAGGGAAATGAAAATTTCCCGTTTGCCGAATCGATTGGCAGTGACGGTATCGAGTGAAGAGGGTGAAAGGAGTGCTGCGCGTATGTTGCTCGCCGTTGTGCGACGGCGCGAGAAATTGTCGTTAACAGTACTAGGGTACTGCCCCGAATAGAATATCTATTTCCTCCCCACCTCTGTTACTTTTCGCGGGATCCTCCTCCGCGTAGGGGCGAGAGGGAGCCAAACTTTATTAAAAACGTTTTACCGACCGGTGAATACCGCGGCGGTGGTAGTAGATGGAACAGTTAGGGTTCAGGGTGAATGAAAACCCCGTCCCTAAAATCCCAAAATCCATATCTTAAATACCGCACTTATTTAAGTCTTCCATTCATGTGATACTTTATTATTAGAATTATTATTTGCCTGTATATAATACGTTATTTACATCTGTTTTGGTCAACGTTGTTAATAAATAAGCAATTTGTAAAATTATAATGAATGATTTGTGTGTTGATATATAACAGTTTTTAATATTACTAAAACGAAAACAAATTTATCTTTTTTTGGTATACATACATATATATCATGTTATTCATTCAAAATCATTTATGTAAACATTATAGACTTTTTTGGAGATGAATGTTGAAATGATCGTATAGTTTATTTCATCCTGTACCATTTCTATCTCTGAACGAGCGTAGTGAACTTTAACAGTGGTTATGTGATGTGGTGAAATTATTCTGTGTAATTTTCATTTCTTGATTATAAGTATAAATATTTAAATATATCATTCAAAGGATTATGTTTAAGAATAATTGTTATGATACCAGTTTTTTATATAAATTAGTTATGTACAACTAATTTTATTTCATTTATTACATTTTTTGAACTTTTACTGTTATAATGAAATTGAAGTTAATCGGTCTAAATGTTGTAGAAAAGTAGGTGCTAAGTTACATTCTGTGAAGGATATTTTGCATGGAAGAATAGTGTAATAATTTTCAATATATATCTTTAATATATTTTATTTTGTATTTGTGCAGTAGCAATAACTGTTGACTCTTAACATCTGTAGATAGGTTTCTTTGTATCTTTGTCTTTTTATAATTATATGAAACCTGATTTGCTTTTTTTTTTAATACATCGGATTTAATAATGTGGACATGATTTTCCAAAATACTAATGCTTTACATTAAAATTGGATAGGCACTTGGTGTATGTGACTTTTTAACATGATCGCTGCCTTGTAAGTGCCTCTAGTGTAAACAAAGTCTTCCAATTAAAGTCTTCCAATAAATCTGTAATTTTAGTAAATATAATAATCTTTTACCAATATGTTGATGCCATCATCAACATGTCGTCATTCGTCTTCTGTCGATGAAAGATTGTTATTTGAACGTTTATGGTTGCGTGCGACACAGAGACCGCCACCTGGTCGTTATAGGAGATGTTGTCATTGTTGTATGCCTGCTGTACATTTGTGTATTTTACCTCAGCAACAACATGAATCTGTTATTAACAATCGATCCGATAAATTGCTTCGCTCTGTTGTCAGGTGAGAATATTATTATTGTTATTATGATTTTATGATTATCAAATGTGTGAATAATTCTGGTTTCAAAATGAGGTAATTTACAGCCGAACTAAAATTTGATTTAAGGAGCTTGTTCTCCTTCTAAAAGTGTCTGTTTACAAAAGTTTGATATTAGTGTGTTATATATGATTTATTGTAATCCCATTCAGAGTCTGATGTATTTTGTGGAAACTTTTATCACATTGCTTTGGCTGTTACATTTTTATATGTCAAAATCAGAATGTAAATTGATTTGGTTCAATCGATACTTGTTCAGTCATACAACTAATCAGTCATATCATTAGGTAAATTATAGTCTGTTATCCAGTAATTTGGAACAAATTGGTAATGGAAAATGTAAATTTCATTCATATTGGATATACTAGTTTAATAGTGAAAAAGTTTTCAAATCCCTTGAGATTCATGAGTATGATGGTTGTAATTGCTTGAACAATTTTTCACAGACCTGTTTATCCAACACTTAAGATGGCAGAGAATTTAGGTTAAAATTGAAATAAAGATACTATTACATGTCAATAAAAATCCAATTCATTAAGTTCTCAATCATTAAATTGTTTTTAATAAATATAACTTATCTACAGTCTGTGTTATTTTTAATAAAAGCTGAATATTAAAAAAGAATTCTCATATCAATGTTATTTGAAGTATTTTTATTCATTCACGGTATACTCAGTATGTCTGAAAAGTTCCGGAACTAAATTAAATAAAAATACAGATTTAAAGATAAATAAATTTACTTACATTAGCTCTTTACATAGAACTCTTCTCTAGTTGTTGCAGCACTGATAGAGCCTGTCAAACGCTCTGGAGAAATCACTTTGTGGGATTACCTTCAACTGCTCACGGCAAGCCCTTTGGATGGCCATAATGTTGTCGAAATGAAAAATGTTTCATTACTTCCAAATAGAATTTAGAATTTACAGTTTAACAGTTGCACACACTTTCGCAACATATTCATTGTTAACAAGTGTTGATGGCCTCCTGTTTCGTTCGTCATCATCCAACGACTTTATGATCTTTAAACTGCTTCCACTACGTTTATGTTGTAATAGGAGATGCAGCTTTATCACCAAATGCTTGCTCTATTATAGAATAAGTTTCAACAAAATTCTCTGTTCCATGTCTCGAGCTCAAATAAGGTCACATGAAGACAACATACATATGTGGCCAAATTTAACTCAAGACTAGAGTGACAAAATGTGATGAAATTTTATGCACACACTCAACAGACACCATACTATATAGTTCCTTGGCTGTATGAGAGATGGCACACACTACTTGTATCAGCTATAGAAATTTAGTTAAGGAACTTTTCAGACATTCTGTATATAATTGTTTTATAAAATAAATAGATAAATTAAGTTTTCTTAACATTACTTCTTACTCTTTTATGACTGCTGTATGTAAGACCCTTGAGGTACAAGAGATATGTTAGCTGCTCTCTGTAAGAATAATAGTGTCATATTGTTAGACTTAGTGGGAACAGGGGGGTGAAGTTGTTGCTTGTACATCCGAATATTATCTTTATTCCAGTTGGTATGTACGTATAGTTAAGAAGTTAAATACATATATGTAAACAGTACATTCAAATTGATGATGCAGTAACAGGAAACTACTTTAATGCACAAGAAATAAGATATTTGTCCTTTCCTAGATCATGAATTCAAAGCCTTTCTTATTTTGTATGGTATTATAATTATACTGTGTATTTCAAAATGAATGTAGGTTTTAAAGCTATGTAATATTTCTCAAATTTACTTCTGCTTGAAAGCGCTACTTGTGAAGATGGTGGTACCCCCTACAGAAAACATTCTTTGTTTTGTAGTTTGCAAAGTGTGAATCTGTAATTGCCATTCAATGTGCATTTTGTTTGAAGTTGTGTTGTTATCCCTCAAGTGACAATAACATTTTAAATGGTATAAACAATTTGAAACCACTGGCTGTGTTTGTAGAGGGAAGTGTGCAGGATAAGTAAGCCTTTTTTTTTTTTTCGGAAGTAAGTGTGTCTGGAATGAACTAACTTGATGTGCTACAACTATGACTCTTTCCTCATCTGCAGTATGAACCACAGAACTTTATTTGGCAACAAGATCATACACCTCCTCACTGGCATAATGTTCATTGGTTGAATGAAATTCTCCCTGGCGCTGGATTGGTCGCCAGGGGACAGATGCCACCATTACCGGCTGACCGACTTGAGGCACAGCATTGAAGCAGCTGTCATATCAGTTACTCCAGACTTACTGATTTAAAGTATGAGATGAACTCTCTTATTGGCTGGGTGTGTGCCATGTGGTGAATGGTGCTCACATTGAAGATATAATAATTCAAATTAAAAAATTACAGGGTTAATATAGTATAATTTTTTTTTAAATTTTAGCAGCCATTTGTGCTATTAACAGCCATGGAAAGAAAAGTTATGTCAACATAGTTATTTTATAGTAGAACTAGAACAATTTTCAAGCATTTCATCAGCTAAATAGATAAAAATTTATTGCAGTTGAGTTCAAAATTATTTATTAATACTTTTTCTTGGTGTTGACAGGTCCAAAAAAAAATGTAGTAGTTTCTTCTTTGTTTATTATAACTTTTTTTAAAAATAAATTATAATTGGATCTATTATGATAATCATTGCATCATAATTGATGCAGTGGTATAAAGCTATGTGCATTGCTTTAGTAGCTGATCAGCCACTAAACAAACAGCTTGTACTGAAACCATACTAATTTTTTTTACCTTTGTTGATGTACATAAAACAAGTTTATTAAGTGTGACAGGATAATAGCATTTAATTCTTGCCTCAAAATGTTTAAGTTCCTGAATTTTCTTCCTACATATTGGGTGCCTTAAATTAGGTTTTAAATCAACAATGTTTGTCTTATCCAGGACCTTATTACTTTATTTATTAATCCTTATCAGGATTCTGGATCACAACAAAAGATGTGATTAAATAACAGTGGAAAAGCTGCAGTAAATTCATTTTGTATTTGTCATTGAAGCAAGGAACATTATTCATAAATGGCAGTATGGAAAACTAATTTTACATTTGACATGTTACATATGTCAGTTTTAATTACTTAGTTGATGCAGTTGAAGATTAGAAAGTTGTATTATAAGTGACTTCTACTTTATTGTGTTTATATATTTTTTGAAACGTATATTGATACGTTGAATTTAAATTATTGAAAACAAAATAAAATGTTATATCACAATATGTTGAGGGATGCTTTAAAAAAGAAATAATATTTTTTTTTGCAATATTCGCAGTAATAGTTTTAAAACTTTACTCGCATACCTGTCAATAAATATAATCCTATTGGAGTCATAAAGAAGCTCAGTTTAAGAAAAGTGTAGAATAAGAGGATTGTTTGTGATTCTGGTGTTTTATGTCACTCCTTCTTATATTTTGGCTTAACTCTTTTATTCCTATCTATTTTATTGATTAAAAATTGTTTCTTTTTTCTTGTTTTTTGAAGTTACATTCTAAATGATTCTTATTAGTTTAACTGAATTTATTTTTATTTTGTGCATACTATTTTTTTTGTATTTTATTTTGATTTTTTGCTGGTTTTTGATAATGATTAGTTTGTAATTTACTTTGAATTCTCATAAGCCACAACTTATTTTTCTTTTAATTAATTGCATATCTTTAAAATCAGTTGGTGGCATAGGTCTGAAGACGACCAAAGTAATTCAATTTTCTGTTGTGCTTGAATATTTAGTATTAAAATTGCAGATGATTTTAAACATAATATAAATTTAAAGATCTGCAGAAGCTTGATGAATTAAATTTTCATTTGATTTTGAATTGTTAACTTAATTTTATTTATCAGTTGGGGATCAGTAAACAAAAATATATTTCTCCCTCATAAGGAATACAAACATTTACAGGTCACCTTCTTTTCTTTATCCGTGCCTTGTAATACTTAAGTAATAAAATCCTTTCTTTATATGTTTTGTAATAAAATCCTGTAACTTCACTATGGTGAATTATTTTCAATTTTAATATTAAATTTCTTACTATTCTCTGTTCTATCTTTGTTATATTCATATTTATTTTCATACTGCACTTTTACTTAGTGAAACAACTATGCCGTTCATTATTATTTTAATTAATTTCTGGTTGCTTTCAAAGAAAAAAAAAAAGGCAGCAGATTTCAGAACATGCTGTAATGAAAATTTTTGCCTGGTGCTAGTATCGTATAAACTATTATGCCATTTCCCCATCGTAGGGTTTTAATTAAGAGCTACTGAAGCTTTGAGAATATTTCCACAATTAGGGTTTTTTTTTTTTTTTTTTACTGTAATAATTCTTATTCTTAAGGGGGGGGTTTATATATGTTAAAAATCCTGAAAAAAAGTTTATCAAAAAACCTAGTTGCTGTATTTTTTTTTCTCTGAAATTTCCTAAAAATGCTGATATATTTAATTTTTAGTAAATGGAAAATTTTAAAATTGTGTGGCATGTCATTTTGAAAATTTTCTTTATGTCTATAAATAAAAAAAGAACACATTGACAAAATGTCATAACTTTGATACATACAAGCTAATAAGGTAATTTTATTTTATTTTGGAGGAAAGTTTTCTTTCTGTTGGTTTGTATATTTTTCTTTGTGGCAGTAGCCCTGTTAGCTGTGTGCACTTAACAATTTTGTTTACCATAAAGTTGTAAAAACCTGTAATGCACAATGCATAACAGAAAACAGTATGGTGCCCTTAACAATACCACAATTGAAAAGCAATTTGAAGTGCTATTTTGGCTAACGCAAATAAAAGTGCAACCGTAATGAAACAGTCAATTTTAGCTACACTTAGATATTACACATCGACTGATAATAAACCTACACATCATAAGTGCCCAACAAGAGAGGAATCTTTTTGATTTTATAATAGAGCGCGAGCACATGGTAAAATTCCTGCGAAACATAAAGGGTAGTATGAAAACACCAATCAGTTTAATTTTCTTTTTGCAGCATATTGCCCTTATATATGAAAGACTAACAGACAGCAAACTGCTTTCAAGTTGCACTAGATGGCTTACCCAAACATTAAACAAAGTTTAAATAATCACATATGGCAAAGTTGTAACAAAACTCGGTAGTGTTTCTTGAAAAATCATTGAGGCAGCTGTAGCAGATATTGGTGAGTACAATTTTGGAAAATATCAGTTTTATCAGTGATGGGCAGAGGTGGACTTTCCTCAGGGCATACATCCAATATTCTTGGATAAAAAATAGACAAGAGAAGAAAATGAAGAATCACTAAAATACAGTCAAACACTAGCCAAGAAAAAAACACTTAAGAGCAGGTTCTTAGACATGTTTTACGGTTATAGACCATCTGGGGCTGCAGTAGATGAATGTGTCTAAAACGACTGGGCTGATTTTGATGAGGTTTTTTGCATTACATAGAAAGGTATCGCCGCAGAGAAGGTTCTTAGATAAGTTTTACAGTTATAAGCCGCCAGGGGGTGCCGCAGTAGATATGTTCTCAAAACGGCTTTGTTGGTTTTTAAAATTTCTAATTTTATCACTTGTTTAGTAAATTGTATTTTGTTTTCTGAAAATTTATTTTTCCCATGTTTTCATTTGTGAGAACAATCATATCTTTGGTTCTGTAATAGGTAAAAACATAATTGTTTTTCCAAGTGTTCAGAATTCCTTGATCTATGTTCTGATAGAACCATATATAGTGATTTTGGTTGTAATATAAATTCTTGCTATTCTCTTTCTGTCTTTTTTATATTCATATTTATTTTCATACTGCATTTTTATTTGGTTAGTAAAAAACTATGCTGTTCATTACATCAATGAACAGTATTTTTTTCTGTTCTTAGAGTTCATAAGACCAAGTTAGGCCTTTAAATGAAACTAGTTTTGCCATTACAGGTTCATTGCTAATGATGTGATTTCTGTAGCAAATCACTGTTTTTACTGCTTCAACCCCTACATCAGGGGTTGAAAATTATGCTACACATTACTTATAACTGTTTTAAACTTGTAACCATAAGATTACATTTAATACTTTTGCTATTTAAAAATATCTTTTGATGTATCCTCCCTTTTATTTTCCCCTGTTTTGCCTTATTTTGTTCATTATTTATAATTTGCTGTCATGGGGTAGCAGTTTCTTTTTATTGCAAAATATAGTAAGAGAAATATACAAAGAAAATACATTTTTTTGTTTAAGTTACTGCAATATTAACAGATTATTATAGTAGAATTTTTTTTTATGTTTATGTTCGTTTTTTGTTTGTTTTTTTTATTAAGATGTATACGTTATTTTATTCTCCCTGAATATATATTTAGGCAAGTTTTATTATCAATACAACAAATCATTCTGAAAAAAGTAGTCAAATTTAAAATTGATGTAGTTATGAACAGAGGATGTGGTCTTATGTTTGATTATTAAAATATCCTAGATATAATCAGCAGCTAATAAATAATGTATTACTTTCTAAAAAAAAAAAAAAATAGAACAATAATATACAATGTTGATGTTCAACTATCGTAAATTTGAAAAATAATATACATTATTCAATTTCTACTAATTATTTGAGGTATTTATCTATCAATAGATTGTTATATTTTATTTCTTGAGAAGTGATTTACGTTTACCTTAATTAACTAAAAATTTATGATTATTAAAGAATTCTAGAATAGCTAAAAAATAATTCAAAATTTGTCCTGATTAAGGATCATCATCCATTTAACAAAATTAAATTTTATTTTATATGTGTAAGGGGAGCTATCAAAAATATTAACTGAAGTGGATAATGTATGAAGATTCTTCTACAAATTTGTAAATTTTGTGTGTATATTGCTGAAAAAATAAATTTTCAGTATCTAAATTTTTATATTAAAAGACTAATAAAAGAGCTAGACTCATCTTTATTAAAAAATATTGTGTTATCTCAGGCTTCCATGTTTTAATGGTTAAAAATAAATAAATCACAACAAACATTACAGTTATGGAGTATTATTTTAAAAGTATATTTTTTATGTTAAGGAAACTGGAATTTTGCAGCAATTTTTTTCTTATTTTATATAATAGGAGAAAACAAAATAAATTTTCCTTTCAAAATTATACATAATTAATTTAAATAATTTAAAAGTAAAAATGTTATTTTAGGTTCAGTAGAAAATTGGAAATCATAATAATTTTTTTTTTTTTTTGATGAGGTGTTATTCTTTGCTTCCTTTTTTAATTTTATTCTTAGGCAAGTATTGTATAAAAATAAATTATTGGAGAAGTTGTCTAAAATCTTAGATAGGAGAGGGAAAATATTTTTTGAACATTAGTACCGTAATAATTGGACAATCCTTAGAGGAACTGCGTTAAAATTGAAGGTATTTTATCTCCCCAGGTCAAACAGAAATTGATAATTTAAATAAAAATTGTTTTCACAGTTGTAATAATGATGAAACAAATATATTTAAAGAAACCCTTGCTATGCTATGCAAATAATTTTTCTTTTGTTTAGTTCACTACAGTGTTTAAAGAATGGTAGACCTAAGCAAAAGGATTACTATTTGGTGAACTGAAATTTAATTTTAATAGCATGTTAAGGCAGTACAATGTATGAATAATAAAGATTTAGCAAAAATAAAAAAATAAAGCTAGTTGTGATATGTCTATGCTTATTAACTTCTGCTAAGGAATATGATAAGCTAATAAACTTGTGTAAGCCGGTGTTGTATTGAACAAGATATGCTCTATTATTAAAAATTTTTTGCACAATTTTAGGTTTCACTTTATTGTTATTAATTTAATTGGAATTGGTGTTTATATTGCATAAAAACAGTATTTAACTTCACTCATGCAAATTATCTTCATTAAATTAAAGTTGAGCAGATAGGTCAGGTAGTATGTTTGTTTCTGTGTTATTGGCACATCAGTAATGATTAAAATTGACCCAGTGAGGGGTACATTAATGTCATTGTCGTAACTTATGATTAACAATTATTGCATATCTGTTGATAAATTAGAAAAATGAGTAGTTAAGTATTTCATATACCTACATCATTGAACCGATTATGCTTATCTTTATTAATATGCCAGCCCATTAAAGTATGAAACATGCATTCTATTTACAATATTAAGACTGGTTAACAAACAGAGAGATAATCTTTTTGAGAAGAAAACAAAATATATGCTCTATTTTCTTCAGATAAAACATGCATCTCTTTAGCATTAGCTGTAGTAGTACATGACTGCTTTTAAATTCCTATATTTTATATTATTTGTACATTATTCAACCCGATTGTGAAGAAGAAAAAAAGAACTGAAAACAAGAATTTTATGTTTAGTATACATTGAAAATATAAAAATTAATTTAAACAATTTAAAATGTGATTGAGTATTGATTACAATCCACTTTTGAGTAAAAGTAGTCAATATAATGAATTATTTTATCATAAAAAAAGATGTATATAAACTTTATTTCATAATATTTGTCTTAGTTTCTCTTATGGCTTTAATCTATGTAAAATTCTGAGGTAAAATGCCATTGGTCAAAGTTTCTTTCTCTGAGAGTAATGATATTAATTGTACTGAAAATCCCTTTGGAGAATAGTGCAAAGATTTTGCAACATTATATCCAACTTAGTGAATAAAAGAAGGTAACATGATACCGCTTTGCTATACACGTTGCCTAATATTGGGATATGTTTGTTATTTTTAAGAATAGTTATGCCTTTTTCATAATGATAGTGTTTCTAGCCAGGTCTCTTACAAACATTTGGTTTTGCCACTGTGTTTTTACAATCATTATCTTTCATTATAGTTAAATATTTATATTAGAATAGGACAATAAAAAGCATACAGGAAAAAAATGTTATTTAGTTAAATTTTACAGCACTAATGTGTTCTCCTTCTGCAGTACATAACATGTTTTGTAACTGAAAGCATAGGTGCATTAATTTGTTGTGTTTTGTCTTTTGGATTTAATGTGCGTAAAATACCCAAGAGATACAAGAATTATCTGTTGCCAGTATGCAACCATATATTTTTTCCTGTGAAGAAAGCAACAGGAAATCATTTTTGTTCTTCACTTTCCACAGTAAAGCTTGATATGGATTGTATTGTTATTCTTGAAACGGCTATGATTTTTTTGGAGAGTAACTTTGACCCATGTTAGATTAATCTACATTCATTATAGTTAGGGTTTTGTACGTTTTTATTACAATTTAACCTTTTTTCTTTGTATTAGTTTTTTTAATGTTTTAGATATTCATACTACATATTTTCAGTCTTATATGAACTCTGACTTTTTTCTTTACTGCTCTAATCTCGATAAGGGGATTTCCTGTACTGAAACATGCAAAATTTCATTTGTGAGGACAGACAGGAAATCCTGAATCCTTGTTATGCAGGTTTTATTTTATCTCCTTGGGATTTTACAGCGATTCATAGAATCATCTTTTGATAATTCTGTTAAGTGTAAAATTAGAGCTTTTTCAATATTTTTGAGGCTTGTTTGTTGAATTTTCTTTTATATCTGCTTATGAATATGTAGATGAGTTTGTTCCAAGTGCGCTTAAGATGTAATAGAAGCTGACATTAATGGTGTGAAACATATGGAATGTTAATTGAAGAATGTTCATCAATCTATATATGAAATCGTAATGAAAATTATATTAAAATTCAACCATGGTAAATGAAGAATAATTTTCTTATCTTAACGTTCAAAAGGAAGAATTGATTTTTTTCTTAGTCATTAAAAAATCATTTTCATAAAGTCCTTCATACATGCTCCACTGCAATTAGTCGTTATTTGTAGGTATAAAAGGGTGGTAATATGAAGCTATTGTATAAACTTTTGTCAAGCATCAGTCATTATCTGGCTGTGTATAATTCTTTTGATTGGAGTGGAACTTGGCTTTCATGTAGCTCTTGACCTAGTATGCTTCACTAATGCCCCTATTCTTTTTGTAATTTTGCTGTTAAGTATGAAACCTGACTTTGTACTTTAATTATTAACTATTTTAATCAATACCTAGAGACATGTTAACCTGCATCCTGTAAATTTAAAATAGTATGAAATGTGAATTTTTTCCAAGTATGTGAAATATGTTAAGTGGGTAAATTTGAAGATGAGAGTTTTCCATTTATTATTTATATTTTATTCTTTATTATTATTAAATGTATCTATATTAAATAATTTCAGAATAATGTATTGCAGTGTCTCTGATTTTATATAGTTTTATGATTGATTTTAAAAATGTTAGGTTACTGGTTTAGGTTAATTATTATTACAATAAGAGAGTATTCCGGAGAATATTTAATGTTTTTAGTTTTTTAAAAAAATATTTTTTAGCTTTCTTATGAGTTTATATTTTGTGGTGAAAATAATTTCTAACTGAAATTCTAGAACTGATGTTGGTATGGTTGTTTGTCATATCCATGCAGTGTGATTGTGAATAAATAAGTAATACTGAAATTAATGAATCTAAATTGATGCATGTTCACGATATTAGTAAGCTTGCGCAATATAAAGAACAAAATATGGCATGTAATGTAATAATCTTTTGTAAATATAAAATTTAAATTAAAAGAAAAATATACAAATATTCAATAATTCTTTAATTCTGTTTGTAAGAGGAAAAATGTCATCGCAGTCATGAGAATTTTCAGTATATGATAGATAACTTCCCTTGCCTTGAACATTAAGCCCAATCAGGTTTCCTCATCTATTAGCCCACTAAACTCTAGATGGCAAAAATAGGGATGAAATAAATACCTAGTTTCTCCATAATTTTTTTTATGAATTTAGAATTGTGCTTGTTCTCTGTAGTAGAATTGTAGCTTTACACTTTTCATCCATATCTTTTTTGCTTTAAATCCCAGTCACGATATCTTTCACATAGATTTCCTTATGACATTCCTCGATATGGTGTTGTCAGAAAGAAAATTCTGTCAAATTTCCCTTGCCATTTTTTCCCAGAAAATTGTGAAAATTAGCATTTTAGATAAAAAAAAAATTGTGTCCTAGTTATCTCAAGGTTGTTAGTTAAATCTAATTTCTTTTAATTTTGCTTTTTGCAGGTCTTATTTTTTTTTTTTTTTTTTTTTTAAAGGGCGAAAAACAAAAACGCAGGTCTTGTGTACATTTCCTGGTTGATAGAGAAATTATCAGTAATTCCTTACAAAATAAAATGGTGCTCCATTTATGAAAGAATACTTCAATTTTTTTTAAATGTTTTTTATTTTTAAATAGTCTTATCTTTATGTGCTTTTTGTATCTTCTGTATCAGTGTTATAGTCCATCATCAATAAATTATTTTTCTTTAGCGCGTTTATAATGTTTAACCATTAGATCTCATTCTGTATAATTTAAACTGGTTTTTGCCAAGCATATTCATTACCTGCTATGTTGGTATCTGGTAGGGTAAGGATGCTCAGCTTAAGTCTTGTTGGTACTTTACCCATTAGTTTTGTGCAGCTGTCAGGACAGGAAACATAATCCTCTTAACAAGATAACACAAATGCAATGGTACGTTTGGTTCTGGCATCCTCAACACAAAGAACCTAACAGGGATTAGACATATATACACTGAACCATTAATTTTTTTTTTTTTT
>JAAAKQ030093158.1:0-14644 GCA_010016005.3 Zanna intricata
GCCTGACCGGGATTCGAACCCGGGACCTCCGGATGAAAGGCCGAGACGCTACTACTCAGCCACGGAGGCCGGCAAAAAAAAAAAAAGAAAGTAGATTAAGATACTGGCTTTCATGAAAAAATAAAATACTTATGAAATGTCTCTTTTTTTTAAATTTCAGAACGGTACTTACTTTAAAAACACGCCTCGTACATACGCTTCCGGAAATTTATATGGTTTCTTTTTTATTTTTTGGACTTAGGGGTTTGTGAAATCTCCCATTCGCAAAAATACAACCAAATTTTGGAACAATCTATATGTGTATATATATATATAAGTGTGTGTGTGCTTATAATAGCCATAGAGCAGAAGAGGGGAAAATTAACTTAAAGAAAAAAAAAAGTGAATTTTATATTTTTACAAAAATGATACATTAGTACAAAAGTCAAATAGTAGTTTTGAAATATTAATCTTTTTTCAAAAATATATGAATAACTTCTACGTTTTGTTGCTTTACATTTATGGCGTGATAGATATACGATTTTCTTTTTAGATTTATGTAGAGTTTTTTCCACAACTAGAATTTTTTTCATAACTTTCCCATACTAAAATTCTATTTCACTTTACTAAAGTTTTCTTATAACTTCAGAACCCATGGCCTGATTTTTCAAATTTAAGTTTTATCTTTAAACAATGGGTAAGTTATGTTCTTTCTCATTGTTTAGTTAAATTTTCAAATTTCCATATTTTTAAAGAATTTAAATATTTTCTGCTGAAAAAAAAAGAAACAACGATTTATTCAACGGCTATTTTCCCACGCAAATGATACGTTTCTGTAATTAATTAAATTGTAAGGACTAGCCCTCTTCAAATTAAGTTCAAGTAATTTTTTTTTTTTAATTTTACTTTTGAAAAATTATAAATTTTATACTTAACTATTAATATTTTGTGTATTGCTATTATTATTAAACTTTATTTTTGTTCATCGACAGCAGATTAAATGATCCAAAAAGGAAATTTTTCAATAAGTTCAGTAATTTTATTTTCTCCTTTATCTAGTTTAATCAATTTATTTAAAATGGGATAGTTTTGTATTTGAATTTAAAAAAAATTTGTTTTCTAAGCCTTGTTCAGGTAGTAGGATCGCAGCCACACAGTTAATCAGGCAGTCCAAGTCCAGCCGCGATGTAGTGCAGTTGTTAGCCAGCCACCATGTAATGAACTGCAGCCCCATCAGGATTTCTACAGTTCCATCAGTATGAATCGAACACGTCTGATTAACGAATTACTTTAAATTTTAATAAAAATATTTTTTTTAAGACTATTTATTTTTTCTATTTTATATAGAAGTATATAGCCATATAGTTCATGGTATAAACTATATAACATATAAGTACATATAACATAAGTACATATAAGTATATAGCTGCTATAGTTTATATAGCCCCAGGAGAACAGCGTTTTGTTATTTTTTTTTTTGTATTTTATATTTATTCACATTTGTGGCATTGTTCTTATGTACTATATTTTATTTATATTCATAATGTTAATGCACACCTAATTATAAAATTAATTTTTTTTTTTTTTTAGATTTAGAACTTATCTTTCTCCTTACAAGGAATCCCAGATGACAAACCTTGCTTCCTTAAAAATTATTACTACTTTTCTTTTAAATAATGATACATAATCTTCCTCTCTTTTCAACATTTTCTTTCTTTTTACTAAAATAATATGTATTTATGTTTTATTTTTTCAAAAAAAGCGAATAATTTAATATACTGGCAAGTAATTATTAATAAATAATTTAAAAAGTTGCATCCTAGCAGCAGAATATAATATTAATTTTTTTTTCTTTTATTCTCTCCTTTGTGTACTACCGCATTATCTTTGCTTCTTTAAAACAAATTATTTTATCATTATAACAAAGCAATTTAAAACATAATTAAAATTTTTAATTGTAAAAGTAGATATTTACTATCTCAGCCGTTTAAATGAAATGCATTATTCTTATCTATATTCAATTTTTGCATTTAATTATGATTTTAATTAGTGTATTATAATAAAAAAAATACAAAAATATTAGTTCTAAAGATACATAAATATCTGCAAAAGTATTCAACAGAGAGAAAAAAATAGTAACTTCACACAACTGTTTAATTAATAAATTACATATAATTATACATACTTATATCTTGAAGGTAAAAAAAACAACTTATTTTTATTTCATAATAAGAGCCGTATAAGAAATTGGTACAGGGTTTTTATAAAGAATTCATCAAGGAGTAAAATAAAATGAAACAACAAAAATTTCTTATTGTTCAATTTAAATGTTTATTATTTTTTTATAATAATAATCGGCGCCGCAATTTTTCTCTATTTTGGTGGTTTTATGAAAAGTGTTTTAATAATCCCAACACGGTCTAGTCCTTGGGAAATAACAACTGTTTCTAACAATACATATTAAAAATATAATAAGTAGGTTTATATGATATATTTATATAAATAAATTATTATTCATATAATATATATATATATATATATATATATGTATATATACTTATACTATATATATATAGATTATACAGAATTATATCCATCATGATACGTACTTTTAACTTTTATGCAGGAATAAATTTTCTTTGGAATGATGTAATAATATATATTTGCTAAATTTAATATTTTTATAATCGTATATTTTATGTACACGTAGTCTGTGTAATGTTGTACACGACCTACATATATGCTCATAATTTATCAATTACATCAGAATAAAGTAAATACATAGATTATACTTTATTTAATTTTCAGTATTTATAAATCATACTTTATACAAATTCATCACGGTGCTTTGTTTTATAATTACAAAGAAAAAATTAGCTTTTCAGTAATAAAGATGTGTTATTAAGATACTCGTATTTTACACCGAGTGGCAATGGATTTATTGGAGAAGGAAGTTGATTTATTTATCAAGTATTCATTTCGATTAATTCAGATGTAAATTAGAAATTATTCATAATCGACTTAAATAATATTTCTTTTAAAAATTAGTTAAGAGTTAAACAAAATTTATTTAAAGGAAATTTATTTATTTTTTGCAATTTAAAAAAAAAAATATATAATATAATCAGTTGAAATATTATGTTAATTTAAACAGATGTACTTCGTTACATGTAAACACAATACAAAGTATTTTTTAGATAGGTTGCACACATTTCAAACAAATAATATAAATGTTTCATTAACTGCTGTTATATGAAATTATAAAAAAAAAAACAAAATGGTAACAAAATGATCATCTCGCCATATATTTTTAGCAATTTACCGACCATTTTGAAATTGGCTAACTCCGAAAAAAAAATTTTGATTAAATAAACCAGAACTTAAACAAAGTTTTATAAAAAATACCAATAAAATGTTTTTAAGAAAAAGATTAAAAAATTTACTTTTACCGTCCATCACTTAAGTTATTTTACATTTATAAATATATTTTCTTTTATACTAATTAAAATTTTCAGGTTAGAATTAGTTCCCTTATTTATTACAGAGGTAGAAAAGTATAAATTATTATTGTATAAAAATAATCTTTTTCTTCATATTTGACAACATATTGTCCAGTCAGGTTTTTTAATGACTTTTTATGATACACTCTATACATGTACTTTATATATATTTAAGCAGAAAATTGGATTTATTAAGCTTTTATTAATTATTACTACTTGGGAAATCGGTCTAACTTTCTTTTAATTAGTATACTTTTCTTTAGTTAAGAGAATAAATAATTAAATAAAGAAGAAAATAGGTATAATCTTAAAGGTTAATAATAAGTAATTTTTATTTCTATTAATGGGCAAAGGGTTAGATTTCAAGCGATATGAAGAAAACTTGAAAGATGTGGAATATTTTGGTCATTATTATCTTAGTTCGCTATTACCAATTTTGCTAATAAGGGATTCACAAGATTTTATTAAAATATTCAGGAGAAAAAAATTAATTTGAAAGTTATTGTTCTTATAATAATTTTCTATTTCCCGGAAAATAGAAAGAAGAAAAATTTATCGTTATTACGTATTGTTTAGAAATAAACATAATTTAACATCTTAAAAGTAAAGAAATAAAATATTATTTTCCCAAATGATTTATAAGTAAGATTCTAAAGTGAACATTTAAGTAATTTTTTTCAGGGTTACTGTTTTTTATGGTCGTTTAGGAAGACGAAAAGTCATTTCTTATTTCACCCATGGGAAACGATAGGCAACGTACAGTAAGCTAAAAGTAAGGAGAGTTTTGTTTACTATTATTGGATAAAGTCTCTAGAAGCCATAATTTCTTGTGGTAAGAATTTCATACTAAAAATATTGTAATTTACTATGTAAGGTCATATATATATATATATATATATATATATATATATATATTGTAATACAACGGTTATTATCCACTCTCAGCCTATCCCAACAATATGAATGTACTTAACATGCACAGTCACTCAAAATTTAATATTTTTAAAATAATAATTTGATTTTTGATATTATGAAAAAATTGTAATGCCATTACAAATTAAAAAAATTGATTTTAGGAAGAGAAGAGAAATGCGTAATTGTTTTTGTTAATAACTGGTAGATTTTCCAACTTTTTTTACAAGATAAGCTATATAAATTTTAAAAATGAGATGTTTTTATACGAATTAATATTTTAATATCTAAGTTTTAAAAGAAAAATAAATATCGATTTGCTTGAAATAGGTAATTCGATTATTTAAATATTAATAAGAAATTACGAAACTTAACTTTTTTCTGAGATATTAGAATTTTTTTGAAGCAGTGATTAGAAATGATTCTAAAATATGGAATATCGGTGGTGTTATAAACCGAGGGAGGAGATGATCTTCTCGTAGCAGTCATCTTTATCTCAGTAACTCACTTTGCTAATAGAACTATTTGAACATTAAATACTGTTCAGTGTATAAAACAACCATCCACATGGAAGGGCACATGAAGATACTGCGATTATGGCAAGAAATGAACTACGGCATTCAGCCAACCTCGACTGAGATCTTGAATTGGTAGGGCCTGTTAGACTGTCAGCAATCTATTCTACCCCAAAAAGGGATCCCTCCTCTTTTACAACCATAGAATGGACTGTGAGTCGCATCGTAGTTGGATTGAGGAAAAGCTACTTTTCGATAAAACACTGAAGTTGAGCTGATGATATGGGTGGAGTTACAAGATGCTTAACCGCTGTCATGCAGGAGCTGGCATGACGCTCGATTCCGTTGAAGGGAGGCAAACGAAATGCGATAATGTCCGGAATACCGGAATATTCTAGGAAGATTATGAACTAGTCAGATCAAAGTGAACAGGTCCTACACATTGCCACCGAAGATGAGAGATGGTCATTTTGTGGGAGGTGACGAAAAACTTCAATGGATACCAAAAACATTCCTTCCGTTCAAGACGGATAATGGGTGGACCTGAACGACAGCCAAAAGGGTAAGGTGTTCAATGCACCTACGCAGCTTTTTCCAGCAGTATGGATGCAAGGAGATATCAAGAAGGAGGATTTCTTAAAAAAGCGCGAATCCTTTGGCTTTTGAGAAACTTCTTGATGGAGGAAATAACAACAAAATCCAGCCACGTAACGTTCAAGATGATAAGAGAAGACTGTCATGAAGTTTATTTAAATCATCTTGAAATACCACATACCAGTAAGGTCAGGTGTCTGAGCTTATATCATCATCACGGTTTAATTTGGAGAGATCATGAAAGGGAGAAAAGGAGCCTGTTTGACATTAAGTTTAAAAATGATGTACTGAATAGTGGATAAGAGATCTCTACTTCTTTATCTTCCAAGGTTCTGGTCTACTAAGCTTTCTTGAAGCCGGTATGAACTTATGGAATTGAACTCTGGAGCACTCCAGTAATACCATAGTGGATATCATTCAGCAGTTCAATTGCAGAATAAAATACTACTGCAAGAAACACAAGCACCGTGGTTCGCGAGGATTGCTTAGGTGCACAATTACGAAGGAATTCCATACGTTCATGAAATTTTACGCCTAGTTTCGAGATGTGTGTCCAGGCTGGAGAAAAATGTTAATTTTTTAACTGTAAGTTCTCTTGACAACAATGAGAATGTTAGGAGGCTGAAAAGATTGATCCATATGCTTGATCTGGTTGATCGATCTTTATGATGATCCGGTTTTTTTGTAGATACCACTTCTTATAATTATTTTAATTTTATTTTTGTTGATTTTCAGATTTATAGGTGCTTATGTTTATTATATCTTAAAGTTAGTGTTTCGTTTATTGCTTTATTTACGTACACAACTTGATTAATGGTGAGAAGATATGGGTAAATCTGAAATTCTTCTTCTTCACAAGTACAAAGCAAAAGACTACTACTTTATCATTTCCTCTTTTATCATATATAAGCTGATTGGCTCCTTTTTTCAAATGCCGTTCCAGGCTTCTTTTATTCTTTGGACTTCATCAGTTATATGAAAGGTGAGTCCTATGGTGAACAGTTCTGTGAGAAATTTCATCAATTTATTTATATACGTCTAAAATTATGCTAGAATTTTCAGAAACTATCAGATATTACCAAATTATATCATAGTTACTAGTTTTTTTTATATTAATTTAAATAAATTATTATTATACTCTTTGAGTATTTTCATTGGCTGATTCTATTTACTTATCAAACAAGTTATAGTCTATGAAACAAGTTACTTATAGCTTCAATGTGGTAGCTGACTAAAAAAACGAATTTTACAAAAGAAGTTTAAAAAGAATGGATATATATATATATATATATATATTCTTTTTGTTATTAATGAGTCAGAGAAAAATGCCATTTACGCACCTCCCCTATAAATAAATGGGAGAGGGTCGGACTAATACGACGTTCGGTAAGATGATATTGAAAGCCTATGGGTACCTGCATCTTACCAACTAAACGATTCCTGTCTCCCCAATTTCTCCCCACCCAGGTCCGACCCGCAATTAAGCATTACTCAGCTTCTGGAGGTACCATTGAGTTCAGGGGATCCAGAATCCCCGTGGTTCTCAGCACCGAACATCCATGCAAGTGCAGATGAACGCGACTTCACCCACTCCCCCCTCCATTCTCTCAAGAAAGGAGGGGGTGAACTTCGATCAAACCTCTCGGTTTGACCGACGTCTCTGTCAAACAGGTTGACTGGTTTGACAGTCTCTGTCAACCTGACATAAATTACACCGTTTAAAATAATTAGATTCATATAAAATTGTAGTTATAAATCAGCTGATTTCGAAGTGGAGAGTTCTCAGATACAAATCCTAATAAAAGTAATTGCTTTTTTACTAATTTTAATACTAGATCGTAGATACCGATGGTCTTTTTCGTGGTTGGGTTTCAAATAACCACAGGTCTCAGAAATGGTTGATGGACTTTGTTTAGGACTAGATATTTACCAGTACAGTTACATGACATGATAAGTCGCTAATGATTTTAATTGTTGATGGACTGTAAATAAAAAGAATAAAAAATAATCAGGTTGTTACGTACTATTTGTCAAGCATCAATTATTCGCAATTTTATTAAAAAAGTTTCCAAAATATATTAATTTCAAAATACTCTTATTAAAAAAAAAAAACAAATTCACTAAATCAATTCGCGGTTAAACATTATAATAAAAAAATCTTTAGAAACTAGAATGTAATTTATTCTTATTACTATTAAATTTGTTTCGGATAAGTTTTAAAATAACGAATAGTGGTTAAGAATATGGTTTGAAGCTTTTTCAGTTATTTGTTCAACAGATATTTTTTCTTAATTTTTGAACGGGTATTTACCCTCGAAGTCAGCGTTTTTAGAACTGCTTACATGAAATCGAATTTGTGCGGCTTTTAAAAAATATACGAGTAGTAGAATTGTTACTGGGATATGGTACTATTAATTTAAAAAACAGGTTAACCAACAGCATAATAAAAAAAACATTATGATTCCAATGAAATGTATTAAAAAATCTATATATATTTAAAAGTATTTAAAAAATAGCTATATTTAAATATTTCAAGTTTTCTATTGGTAAATTCTTCCAAAAAAATGCAAATTTTATGATTTGTAATCTGTTCTTAACAATTATTTTAATATTAGGGTAATTAATATACGAATACTTTCATTTAAAATATTACATTAAAAAATTATTTCATTTTGAATTTTCTTCTTTGTAATTTTATAAACAAATTTTGTAAATGAAACAGAAGAGTCTGATTATATATATATATATATATATATGCGCGCGCCTGTGTGTGTGTGTGTGTGTATTTTATTTATTAAAAAAATAATAATGAATAAATAAATTTTAACTTGGTATTTTTAATGAGAACGCATTTTTTATTAGGAAATATTATACTCATATTGTTTGTTTAGATGAATTAGTTAAACTCAGTTTGCTCGTATTTTATTTATATTTACGGTACAATTCATCTTTCCTTTCATGTTTTAATTGGTTTCAAACGAGATTCTTCAAAAAAATAAAAATAAAAAAAGGAACAAATAAAGCCACGCAGAAATAAGTATGTTTGAAAAATAAGAACATCATTTTACGGTCTTTTCTCGTTGTATGGTGTAAACTAAGTGTTTCGTTTCAATTAATGTTTAATTAATTAGCTGTTTCGTTTAGATAGCTATGTCATGAATATTCAAGTAGACATTGCGGACGGCAGGGCCGAATATATTTGTTTCCTTTCATGACCTGTCCGTTGATTTTCTACAAAGGAACATATTTTGCTCCATTAAACAAACGGAAGCTTTCCGTAATTTTGGCTACATCGCTAGAAAAGGCCTCTTTCACTGAACTGCAATATTGCTGTCACTGTCAGGAATAAATAACATTTATTTCAATACTATGTTGATTTCAATTAAAAAGCGATCTTGATGCAATTCCTGATTAATTTCTATAACAATAATTTTTTTTAATGAATTTCATCCATATATATTAAACCACATTGTAGAATTCATTCTGTGTATAGTTTTAAAATATTTATGCATACCTTATACCTTGAGTTTATGAATTCATATATTCACATAAACTCTATGAATATATATATCTATTTTAACGAAATAATTCTTTATCTAATAAACTAAAAATATTAAACAAAATAATCTCATTAAAATAAGATATGGCATGATGAAATGAAATACTTATCCTTACATACTTGGCATTCAGAACTTGAATATCATTTTTATAAGATTACTCGTAATATGTAAATCAGACACCAGGTGTTATCTTTATTTCATATAAACTATCCCTTCAATAGAACAGAGTTTTTTTTTATTTGTATACACGCGTGGAATCGACCCCAGGATTGTCTTTTAGTTACCAACAAATACTTACTACTACACTATTTGATCAACCACTGATGTATTTTTTTCTTTCCTTACCACCACTCTGTTCCATAAAGTCGGAGTTGCATGGACCACTTTCTCTAACCCTCTCTACTCTTTCCTTCATTTCCTTCAGAGTTTTTCCCTCATATAAATATCTCAGTCTTTCTCCCGTTCTTGTACCATCTACTGTATCATTCATGTCCTGTTTGACTTTTCACCGCTCATTCTTTTTACATAACCTCACCATCAATCTATCTTTTGCTTTCCTCATTTCTCTTTTTTCTGGATACTCTTTTATTTTGTATCCTATAATACTTTGTATTCCCATTATATTTCACAGACCTTATACCGCTTTTATCATTTAAATAATCTGAGGCTTCTCTGACCATTGCATTACTCGAAATAAAATTAAAAATTCTGTTGTACGATTAAAAAAACCCTTTTTCTTATACATTATTTATACGTGTATTATCAAATATTCTATGTTTTATAAATGTAAAATCCACGATGCCACGTTTATTTTATTTGCCATGTTTATTCCATATCCCATCCATCACTTCCATTTCCCTATCTTCAATTATAATAGTACCTCAATATTCATAACCGTTCTCATCTGTTTCAACCTCAGTCCCTTCATCAAAATTTTTATCTTTCTACATTCACACTTTATTATATTCAACACTTTTCTTTTTTTTTCTTTTTGTTAATATTACTTTTTTTAATATATCTGAACCTTCTAGCGTCATTTATCATTCGAATTAAATATGTTTATTGAGAATACCTGTTTTGATGTATTAGAAAAGTGAAACGCTTTAAAAAAAAAATCGTGAAAATAATAGCGGTATAGAATATCATATTAATAAGAGTTATCAGAAGTTTGAAAAAATATAATTCATAATTTGAAGGAAAATTACTAGATACTTAATGAAAACGTACTAAAGTGACTGTCTGTTGACTATTACTTACAATGATAATGTGTAAGTTTTATTGGTAAAGTAATTCAATTTAATTCCGTTGCTTAATATAAAAGTTTTTTACTTTTTTGGTAATTACTGTTATTTCTTCAGATGTAGAAGTGATTAACGATGTTTAATCTGTAAAATTATTTAATTAATTTTTCAGTTAAGAGATATTACGTCCGAATATAGATTAGATTTTCTGTTTATAAAGTGAGGATGAAATGACAATCAAATGACAGAGACTTATGAGAATCGTTCTCAGAATCGATCAATGAGAAACTAAAGTATAATGTTATCTACAGCAAGAAACAGATGATGAAAGAAAGGAAGAAGAAAAAGATGATAAAGGAATTGCAAAAGTAAAAAGCTTATTAAATGAATTTTATAACATAAATTTAAAAAAAAAAAAAAAAAAACAGGAAACAATAAAATAACTACATGCAATGAAATTTCTTTCAACTTTACAAAGGATGCTAATTAAAGATTTTTGCATCAGTTTATCAAAATTTTCTCATTTTTTTAGCACTGAATTTACTATGACATGAAATGTTCTCTAGCTTTAAAGAAAATATCAGTTTAAATTTTTATAAAATATTAATGGTCTGCATACATTATTTCGTTAGACTTACTGGTTAAACTAAAAATTATCTATTCCGTTAGTTGAAAAGTTTTCTTCAGTTTTTTCTTTGCAAGATACTAAAAAAAAAAAAATTAATAAATAAATTTTAAAAAAAATATATACAAATATATATATTACAGGTTTGGTTAGAGTTCGTCTCTTCAGTTTTTGACTAAATCAAGAAATAAGCAGTAAGCCTATTTGACAAAGGTAATAAAACAATAAAACCCAGATCTAAAGTGACAACTTCTAGTTGCTAAAAAGATCTAAAGTGCTAAAAGATAATGTAAGAATTGCTGAAAAAAAGAATCAGCGAATATTTTGTGCTTCTTTATTTTTTATGTTAAACATGAAATGTTAGATTAGTGTTATTGCCGCAATATAATCGTATACATGTTCTAAAAAAAAATATATATATATATAATTAAAAAAAAAAGATCCTCTGCTTAGTTTAAATGGATATTTTTAGTTATCGTTCATGTGATTATTTTTAAGTTATTAAATATTAATTAAATTCTGACTTATGTATGTTTATAATCCGGGTTTTCAAGATATTATGTTTGATATCTGATTAGAGATTAATTTCGGAACTCAATACATATAATAATAATATTAATAATAAAAGCTTTCATTTTGATTTTGGTGGTTAAATCCAAAATTAGACTATTAGATCGTGAAGTTTACAAGAATTTCTTTGGTTTTAGTAAAACGGTGACCAATCACAATTGATTGTAACTGTTATGTAAAAAATAGATATTCGTGTAATAGATAGATAAAAGTTAGAAAAAGAATAAAGTAACCCAATTTATTAAAATCAATGTGAAGGAAAAAGATTACAAAATTAAAATTAATTATAAGGTTTATAAAAAAATAATAATAAAAAAAATCAGTGTTTTAATGACTGATGTCATTAATAAACAATTCTTATTCAGAACGGGTGTTCTGAATAAATTATTAAAAAGAAAGTAACTCCCATAAATCTTTTATAGTCATATCATGAAGAAGCAAAAATAACAAAATGTAAATTTATGAAGTTAGGAAATAGGAGAAAAAGTGAATATTTTAAAATTGTAAATAAGTTTTTAAGTCATAACTGAGGATTAAACAGAATAAAAAGAAAGAAAGATATTATTTACGTATTTTTTACGACTTAATTTCGTGTAGGGTGAAGGCTGATGATTGAAGTTTTAGTATTCTTTTATCCCTATCTTCTCTCAGAGCGTGGTTTGCAGACATGAAGTCAATTTCAGGCGGTTTCATGGCCAACTCTGCTTACTAGTAAAATAAAACATCCATTACACCAAAGGCACTGATCAATCACACGTACAAACTATACAAAAATGTTTCATTTTTATAGTAGAAATTTCCTTGTGAGTTTAATAAAAATTATAGAAGTGAGATGCAGATATTGAACTAATATATACAAAATAAGATTAAACTTTTTAAAATCTGATTATCATTTTAAGGAAAAATTTTCATAATTTTATTTTTTTATAAAAAAATTAAATATAAATTGAAGGTCATAAACTGTAAAGTAATAAAGTCTTTAAGCACTCGATAATGAAAATACAGATATTCATTTTATCTTAAATCCAAAGTTTCTTCAGGGTGGATTTTAAACAAAATATGGTCACGAATAAACTAAATAAATATAAAAATCACAAATAATAAATAAAAAATAAAATAAAAATTTGATTAGTAGCTTACAATAAAATTAAATCGAATTACAGGATATTCATTAAACATTTAAATATTCATTAAATATTTCAAAAAGGAAATTTATTAAATATTTCAAATAGTTAAAAATTGGCCCTGAAAAAGTTAATAAAATATGATCTGAATGCTACTATTAATCAATGACCTAATAGTCCGTATCAGGAAACGGTGCAGCTTATATAAATATGAATTCAGCACGCATGAGTAATATCTCAGTTAGTAGTTTAGGCTGAATTATTCTGTCACTCCCACGTGCAAGTGCAATTATCGCTTTATGCATGTAATAAAATACTGTAAGCTATCACTTGCCTGGCGCCGTGACATGCTGATGATAAGCAATTAAAACATTTTTTTGAGTCTTGATGTTTAATAACAATAACATCATTTGTAATGCTTCACAAAATTATTCAGTTCAGTGAAAAAAAGTATTTCAACTTATGTTATCGTGTTAGGTTGTATTGTAGGATGCAAATTTAAACTTCATTTTTATTAATTCAGTGTTATTTTAATTTACTCTGCGTTTTTGTGGCAGTCAGGTTTTAACAGTGAGCGATGCTGTCATGAAACATAAACCGGAAAAACCCTTAAGAAGCTGCGAAAAAAAAGATTAGCAAGGTGTAGATAACCTTAAAGCAAAATAATCCTGGGATTGCAGTAAGAGAAATTATTCGGAAAGCAAGTAATGCAACAGTCGTTAGCGAAAGAACATTTTTTAATACAATAAAGAAACACAAAATTAATGGTAAAAATGTTAGCCCTAAAAAAAATTCAAAAGCGTGTGAAAACGATTGAAAAGTTGAACGGTTTTACAAAACCGCTATTAGAAAAGAGATTCAATCATTTTATTTCAATAGTGAGATTCGGAATTTGAACAATATATTAAATGCCGTTTTGTAGCGATTCTGAACTGCCAATTTTTCCTAGAAATACAAGATATCGCGTTTTAAAATCATGACTTTTCGTTTCAAGATAAAAAAAAAAATAATAATTTTTTATTGATTGAAAGTTAACATATTATTTCATGGAATGCAGAATATTTAAGAGAAATTAGCGATTTTATGAAGATGTTAAAACAATTTATTGTCTAAATGAAATTTGGGTCAATGCGGAACATACGGGAAAAAGTATGGGTGGATGAAGTAATGAAGAGCGTTAAAGACACTTTTATGAAAGTTTGTAAACTGAGATGAAAATCTCGACTGAAAAATGTTAGCGATTAATAGTAATGCATGTTGGATGTAAAAATGGATCTTTGAACTGTATTTACTGGCTATTCCGGATCCAAGAGTATAAAGATAAAATGAATGACAGTTTTATGCCGTGTTTTAAAAAATTGTCGAAATTGTTGCTGAAGTATCATGCGCCAATGTTAGTAGTGGATAATGTACCGTACCGTTGCTTGAAAACTAAAAAAATTCCAAACACTTCCGATTGAAAATCGAAAAACTGCCGAATGATTAAAATTGCGTACACCGAAGACATGTTAAAAGTAAAACTTTAGAAATACTAAATTAGTTAAACGAGAATATATTCGTTATCAAGTATATGAAATCCCAACATCAAAAAATTGTATCATGTTGCGTCTTCCTTCAAACTATTGCAATTTTATGATCTTGTCGTCGTAGTGGAGCTTGCGTATTCCATTGAGCTATGCCGGTGGTAGTTTATCTACTGGTAGGGCCACCGAAGCCGGACATCAAAGGGTAGGGACCAGACGAAGAAGTACTGCAACAACAGCTACGTTGTTACTGCTAGCAAGTCGGTAGCAGTGTGTAAGAAATTGCTTTCAACACAAACACTAAGCCTCGGAACAGGACAAGTTATACGGCAAAAATACAGGAAAGTGTCAAAATCTGAGAAATGGATTATGGAAATTAAAGATTGGAACCCTGAATATTTTGGTGCTGAGTAGGAAGAGTGAAGAACTGATAGATATAATGAAAGTAAGGAAACTGGATATCTTGGGTCTAAGCAAAACAAAGTGGAAAGGACAAGGAGA
>JAAAKQ030093169.1:0-11581 GCA_010016005.3 Zanna intricata
AGTTGAAATAGATGCAGCGTAAGTAATTGCTGCTATAAAAATTCATTCACCGTATTTTTTTATCACACCTTGTAGAACACCATAATTTACTTTTTTAATATGCGATGAAAACTAACTACCACTCTCTCTACAGAGCAATATTTTTACTAGATAAATTTTATGAGATATTAAGTACACCACTCATCCAGAATTTCAGATAAATGTAAAAAAGATCAAAATTAAAGAATAGCTGACAGGAAAAATATGTAGATAATCTTGTAAAGGTTTTTTCGGACATCCATACATTTTATAGATGTCAAAATACTCTAGTATTTTAAAATCCTAGCAGCAAGCTTGGGAAAAAATTACTGAACACTATTGTCATGCCTTCAAGAAGACAAATAATAATTGCTTAATTAATGAAAATGCTAAACAAAATTAAAACTACTTTCAAGAGAAAAGTCACTATAATTATGGAAAATATATTAAGTTGACAGGTTTGGAGAAAGATTTTCTAAAAGTATTAGAACAAGAAAAAATCCTGTTTTACAAAGTCCCTGTAGGTGTAACTTCTAATAATGAAGATTACAAAATGTTATTTTAGCTGCTTAAAGAATCATTCTGATCTCTTTTCTTCATGTGGCTCTCTTCCTATTTCTTGCATGTCGTGAGGGTTATTTGAATAAGATGATCAATTCTACAACCTGAATCTCCCTGCAAACAAGCTTCCCCTTCATCCCATGATATTATATTCCTTATTGGTCCTCAAATCCAGCTACTAAATCCTATTTTTTTCAGGCCAGACACTATTGATGACAGTAAATTTTTCTACATCCTGCACTTTTATACTAGAAAATCTCTTTCAATTTACGTTCTTAGCAGCAAAAAGATCATGTTTCTTTAGCCCATTAAAAGATTTATTACAATATAACCTTATATATATGTTACAATAAGACCTTATAATAGTAAATATCTGAAAAAAATTTTTCATTTGTCATTTATTTCCATTGTGTCAGGGAAATGGATTCACCTGTTTTAATTTTTCAGGAAAACAATCCATTACATATCTTACAGTCTTATACACACATTTAATTGGAGTACAGCAAAGCTGAAGTCCGATATCTTCAGTAATACCTGTTCAGTAATCTTCTGGAATGGAATCCTGGTTTGTTGATAAAACCAAGGAACAACTACATCTTTTTCTTGTAGATAAAGCCTGTTTCATTACTTCATTAAAGCTTGTTTCATTACTTCAGTAAAAATTCCCAATTATACACCTAAATTTTCAATTCCTAAGAGAAATTCTTTGCACTTGTATTCTCTATTCTTCAGACACCTTATGGTGCTCTAACATATGCAGTGCCATTTGATTATCCTGGGTTGATATTTTAAAAAGTAATTTAATCATGTTAACCTTAAAAAAATACTTTATTTCTAACAATAAAAAATAAATAAAAAGATATTAAAGAAACTACCGTGTTGGGTCCTTGGTTTCCGAAAGTATTTCTAACAGTTCATCATTAGAAAGGAAAAAGAACCTGGGGAAGAACAATCTCTTCTTTTCTAAATAATCATTAAGGCCACGCTGTATCATTTCAAGAAGATTATTACACTTCTTCAACCTTTCCAACATCTTATCAATTTCAATAACAACTAGGACATGAGTATCATTGATAACAGACTTCATAATATCTTTCCATACCTAAATTAAGAAAAAAAATAGAGCAAAAACTATAATCAGTCTTATATGAATTAATAAAAAAAGGAATTAACGTAATGTAATAAAATAATAAAACTATTAGTACAATTAATGAATATTTATAATATTACAATAAAATATAAATAATGCAATCAGATTCATCAAATATACAGGAATATAGTACTTAGAAATATATTCTTAGTAATTTCCCTGAAACCATAATATAAGAATTAATTAACAGATAATCTTGCAAACTACAAAATTTCTATCACTTATAAAAATATATCGGAAATAGTCACACACAAAATAAAAGAGTTCAACTCCACGAAGTTCAAGAGAAACAAAGGAAAACTAAACCAGTTTTTAGGTAAATCCAAGAGGGCTAAACAAGACTGACAAGCTGATTGTAAAAGATGAAAGTAAGCCTCTAACCTCTAATTCACATCTACTTATTGTTAAGACGATAATTTTAGTTATAACAGTGTTATATAATATTTTAGTAGGTCAATTTTTAATTTATTAATTCTGATTTATTTTAATATTTATGCATAACTGATTAAAGCAATATCTGTTATTTAAAAAAACAACCAGTTATTTCAGTTAGATTTATAGTTATTACCACACTGTTACTACTCTACAATAACAATTATGATTTATTTAGACCACAGACATCAATATGATATCGACTGCACAAAATGTGCAAATTAGTATTAAAATACTTATTTCCTCAAGTACTTTAATTACACTATCACCAGTGACAAGCTATGTTTTTCAGAAAATAAAAGAGTATATTATCTGAAACAATTGATAAATCAATGTTTTTCTTTTAGAATTTAATGTTAATATTATCATTAAATGATTAAATACACAAAAAATGTTTTAAAAATTCAAAAAATCTGTATTTATTTTCAACTCCATCATCTTCAAAATCACCTTCTAAGAATTTTTTTTAATTTCCCATGTTTACTATATCAAATGGAATAAATTTAAAAAATTCTACTAAAAAATGTGTAAATAATAAAAATTTACCTAAAATTTTGTTTTTGGGGGAGGGGAAGAATTATGATAAAATTTTATTGTAATATTATTACTGAAAGTTTTTAACAGTGTAAGTTTTTAATATCACACATGTACTGAGCTAAATATTATAGTGGGGTTATGTTTGCAAAATTTTGAGAAATTTGTCTAAAAATCCCCCCCCCCCAGAAGCTATTGACCCTAAAAGATTACCGACAAACTGCCCCATATACACAAGTTTCTGTACAAAATTTCATTAAAGATTCATCCAGTCAAAAGTTATTAAGCTTCAAACACCCCAATCCACATACATGTACTTTCATACAAATATTACTCCAACTTTTTTTGGGATCCTGGGGTCATGAAAGATTGAGAAATGAAAAAAACCATACTTTCCTTCTTACAGCAGAGTTCTAGAACTGTGATGCAAGGAAAGTAAAAATCAATATTGATATATTAAAAATAAATCTGGAATATTGAAAAAAATTAGCATAAAAATAATATATAATCATTATTACACAGAACTGAGATATCGATAGATTCCTATAGTATTTTTCACACTATTTTCAGTGGTATAATTTTCCTTCAGAAATGGACAGAAAGGTATGATTTTTAGCAATTTATATTCCTATTACTTTTAATACTATACAACTATGAGATGTCTTTATTTCAAACATGGACATCTATCCAACGAGCCAATGGCATATTAGAATTCCTTCCATGTGGCTGACAATTATTTTGTTTACATATGAAAAACATAATTTATTAAAAAAATGAGTCAGCATTTGTTGCGTGCTTACTACATAATGTAACAGAATATTTCACAGATCCTTCCTGAAAAAGCAAGAAAAAAGTTATCTGGTCCTGAAACTTGGAAATTGAATATTGAATATTGAGGTCCAAAGGTAACTACTATAACTTTATGATTACACTACTATAATTTTTTGTTTGTGGAGAAAAATTTTAAGTATGCAACACCAATTTTGATATCAGAACTAAAATAAAATTATTTTCTGATACAACTAATTAAGAAAATCTTAACTGAAAGTTGGGTTTGTTAACATTCTGTTTGAAAATTAGTCAATCAATTCGTGATTAATAGCATCTAATCTATAATTATAATAAACAAAGCCTGTGAAAACAATGGGTACAATCAGCTACTGCAGTTTTTAAGTTGACTACTGAACATTTATGTGCTACAATATTATGTAGTTATTATCTACCAAATCTTACCTATGTTTTCCTTACATGCAAATGTAGCCTATGTTAAGCTTTATTCATACATCCTTGCATGTTTTAAACACTGACCATATTTTAAAATATACTCATCTTCTGTTCCTATTGCAGATATTCAGCTAAAGATTTATCACAATATCCAAAATGCAGCACAGGTTAGTTATCAATGTACGTTGCTGCTGCAAGAACTACGCCTGTCTCAAGGCATTTATTCTTACATCAGATAGAATATTTGGTTTGACTGAAAGAGATCTCAAGCAAATAAAATATTATTAAGAAAGGAATATGTTGCAGTATTTGAGTCCCACAAAAGAGTAAAGTTAATAGGAAGTGACAGGTTAGCGGGTGTAAGTGGGAAGAGAAAAACGAAAGAATACCTCAAGCCTTCTAACTAGATTCATGTCAAAATTTCAAATTGTAGAAAAGTCATCTTAAGGGAAAAGAAGACCTAAGTAAACAGTGCTCCAAGAAGAGATGGCATGCAATCTTCTCACAGGAAAGACCAAAATATTAAGGCAGTTTCAAGCCTGAGATCATTGATCCAGCAGAGATTCCTATTGGTGTGACTCTTAAATCTGAGAAATTACAGGATGTTAATAAGGTGCTTAACAAACTCTTCGGTAATGACTGGAAAAGTCTGTAGCTTCCCTATTCGGTTTGCCAATTTGATAATAATGTAAAGCCAAAGAATCCAAAATATGTAACAATGATTGTGATTGTTTTGATCTGTAAGAAAATCAAACATTGTTGTAACTGCTGCATTGATGAAATATTAAAGTAAACTATAAAAATATTAACATATTTTTGTAGTATGAAACTTATTTAAATACTGAACTTTTAATATATGTTTTGTCTAGGATTATAATTTTAATTTTTTTGTGTTGTAGTATTCTGGTGTGGAAACTGAAGTAGACTATGTTACCAGTACAATTATATAAAAACTTTGAATAAATCAAATTTTGTATTTGTTGTTTGATATCTACTGAATTGATTGTTTGCAGTTGTTATTCTTTAGTAATATGGCAACTAATAATTTTTCTACAAAAGTGAATTGGCAGTAAGCAGGATGCTTCTTATGTAGCCTACCTAAAATATAAAATAGCAGTTCTTACTTCTATGAATTATTTTTCTTTTGCTCATTGTATTGTGTTTGATAATTTTTGATAAATATTTATTTTTTATTAAAAACATAGATAATTTTTGATAAATATTTATTTTTTATTAAAAGCATATAAATAACTGTTTTTAAAAACTTTTTTTATTGTGAATATGTTCTATGTAATAGTTTTTGATACTTATCAACAAGGTCTTAGTGTGTTTCAAAAGTGGACATCTGAGATGTGGTTTACTTCAAATCGAACATGGACATTTACATGATTTTGCTTCAAAAATTGACATTTGTATTTTCAAACACAAACTTTTTGTTTATTCACAAAAAAATTAAGTAAGAAACTTGTTTGAACTGTTTTACATCTCTTACCATTACACTACATAAAAATTTCATTGATTAGTTATTTTTATTGTTTAAAAACAGATAAGTGGCTCTACAGAAAAATGAGCAAGATTGCAGATATCCACACCTTTGATATTCAGCTACTCACATATCACAAAGTTTAACATTGAATTATAACTAATAAACATTGTACCTTATCAACAGCACTAAATCTTCTACCTTCTTCAGGCATCTGTTGCTGAATATCAGGTGAAGAAAAGATTGGTTCCAGATACATCCAAGTAATCTGAACCTTAAGCCACTCATCTAAAATTTCTTGAAGCAGTGTTAGTTTTTGTTCCCAAGAACTGATAAATTAAGAAACACTATTTTAATAAACATTTAATAACTAGCTATATAGAATTAATAATCAGTATTTTTTTCTTTTTTTTTTTTTTTAATTTTATTACTAGCTGTATTAAGAAACAAGTATTGTCACACAATAGATTACAAATATTAGAATAATAATCGGATATTAAATACAGCTGAGAATTAATATTTTCTTAAATATACAGTAGCATTACAAAGTGGTTAATATACTTCTTTAGAAAATATTTAGTAAAATAAATTAGTTGTATTCCAATGTAAAATAACTGTTTTAAGCGCTTTTTTTTCTTAACTGAATACATTCATGAGGGAATTCATCAAAAAATTTCACAAGACAAGTTCTTAAAGCAAAGATTTAACCCCAATCAATCATTAAATCAAGCAAGAACAGGATTTTAAAGTTTCTACAAATACACTTTCATAGTTTATAGATTAGGTAAATTAATTTTTACTAATCAGAGTTATTCCAAAAGCAATATTAAAACATGTATCATACAAAACATTATCACTCTTTGAAAATAATTCCAATACAAAAAAAGAGTATGATACCAGAATTAGTATCTTTTACAATTGCATTGCAACAAACAATGATATCATTGCAGTATGCCAGTACTTTACTCTGAACCAGAATGTCCCTGTAAATTTTTGAGTAGTGAAACTGAATGAGTAGCGAGAGATTTCATTGATGTAGTATACTAAAACATTTTATTGCAATGTCTTGTACACATAATTAACAAATATGTTAAGACTTTCTATTAACTCCCTATAAAATGTTATATGAGATCACAAAAATATATATTGATATTATAGGAAGTAATATTACCATTCTCAGTATCATTAATTCTTCTGTAATTTTACTACCAAGAGCAAAATTACTATCTTCTGAAAAACATTTATAGTCCAGCATGCAATTTTACAGTTCTAAATTTACCAGTGCCAGCTGAAGGCACTGGTAAAATTACTAACTTCACTGGAAATATATACTCTGCTCATTATTTCTATACATTTAACAAACAGGCTTTGATTACAAGCAGCACAAAAAAAACTTTTTTTTTTATGAATTTTGAACTTTGCACAGTATGTCTGAAAAGTACCATTTAACTAAATTAAATAAAAATACTGATTTAAAGATAAACAAATTTACTTTTTATGAATTTTGAACTTTACACAGTATGTCTGAAAAATAACCATTTAACTAAATTAAATAAAAATATAGATTTAAAGATAAACAAATTTACTCACATCAGCCCTCTATATAGAAATCTTCTCTAGTTATATACTCACTGCAGCACCAGTAGAGCCCATCAAATGCTCTGGAGAAATCACTTTGTGGGATCACCTACAATTGCTTGGTGCAAGCCCTGGATGGCCAGAATGTCATAGGAAAAATGGCCTTTGATCTTCAACTTGAATTTCGGGAAGAGAAGATAGTCTGCTAGAGCTAAGTTGGGTGAATAGGGCAGGTGGGATAAGATGGTGATTTGATTTGCAGCATAATAACATGTTAAAACTGTTGCCATGTGTGCTGGGGTATTGTTATGCAAAAAAAGTCCAACTGCCCAGATGCTGGTACTTGGAAGGATTCAACAAATTTGATGTATCAGGCATTTCATTACTTCCAAATAGAATTTAGAATTCACTCACGATTTAACCAGTTGGGGCAAATTCATGATGAATCAGGCCCTTAGACACAGTATGCAATCAAGATCATTTTCACTCTTGATTTTTGATGCCAGACTGGTCTTTGTGCTCCAGGAATTAACCAAGAAGTGAATTGATGCATCATTCGCAGATCATATATGAAACATCAGCTTTCATTCCCAATTACAATTTTTACAAAACATTTGGGCCACTATTGGCAGTTTCAACAAAGTCTTGAACACAAGAAATGAGAACACACTTACAGCAATCCATTTTGTCTGTTAGAATTGTACACACTGTGTCTTTATCAATGTTTAGCTCCGCTGCTATTGCCCAAGCGTAAGATGAGGTTGTTTGAGCAGGAGCATGAACACTTTCGCAATGTTTTTGTTAACAGCTATTGACTGCTTCCCACTTCGTTTGTCGTCATCTAACTACTGTCTACTAACTTTAAACTGCTTCCACCATGAGTATGTTGCAGTACAATATGAGGCTTCATCACCAAATGCTTCTGCATCATAAAATAAATTTCAATAAAAGATTTTTGAAGTCAAACTTGAAATTTTATCATGCTTCTCTGTTCCATGTCCCGAGTTCACACAAGGTCAAATGAACACAACATATGCACCGAATATAACTAGAGACTGGAGTGATTAAACGTGATAAAATGTTGTACACACTCATCAGACATCATACTACAATAGTTTCTTGGTTGTCTGAGAAATGGCACCACTTGTAACGATTACAGAACTTGTGGTTTAAAGTTTAACAGCAAATAGCAAGCATTGTTGGATGTGGATGACACTCGAACACAACAACTCACAGATCAATTAAATGTAACATGAGAAGCCATCTCCATATGTTTGAAAGCCATGGGAAAGATCCTTGAGATGGGAAAATGGATTCCACATGAACTGAATGAAAAGTCATTTTTCCATCGAATTGACAGGTGATGAAAAGGGGATATTATTTTGAGAATCTTAAGTATAAAAGATCAAGGGTAACTCCAGGCAAACCATCAACATTGATTGCAAGGCTAAATTGCTACGGAAAGACAACAATGCTCTATGTTTGATGGGATCAGAAGGTGTGATCTATTATGAGCTGTTAAACCTAGTGAAACCATTAATACAGAATAGTACCAACAACAAATCATTGATTTGAATCAAACTTTGTTTGAAAAATTACCAGAATATCAAAAATAGCAGCACAAAGTGATTTTGCTTCATGATAATGCACCATCACACACAGCAAAACCGGACAAAGAAATAATTGCGGCGTTCAGTTAGGAAATACTTTCACATGCAACTTACTCACCAGACCTGGCTCCATCCAACTACTATTTATTTGCATCAGTGGGACACGCACTTGCTGAGCAGTGCTTCACTTCTTATGAAAATGTACGAAAATGGCTCAATGACTGGTTTGCATCAAAAGAACAGCAGTTTTTTTGCCATGGGATCCTTAAGTAGTCAGAGAGATGGAAAATATGTTATAGCTAGCGAAGGACAATATTTCATATAAAATAAGTTTTATCATTTTCATACAATAAACGTGTATGTTCTATATAAAAATTCTGGTTTCATATTTACATTCCAGGTAGTTGAAGTTTTATCTTTAAATGAGAAATATCATCATTATTAGCAGTATAAAATCAAAAAAAATGCATTTCTGTGACTTTTCCTTTAAAAATGTTAATTTACTACCCAATAACTGAATTTTACTAGTTTTGGATTGTCAGACAGAGACGTCTCTCATAAGTAACTCATTATTAAATATATCGCTCCTAAAAGTTTACTTAGACTTTCTGGTTCAAAGTGAAGCACTGGCATACTATGATGTCAAAATTTTTTTTTTTTGAAAGTGCACTGAAACGAAACTAAGTCTGGCATCCTTTTTTTACAGTGGAAATGTTTTTAGAGTAGTGTTTAGTGATAAGTGGTTTTCAATTTGTTTAGTTTTTAAGCGGAAAGAGATAGGTATTCCTTTTTTATAAACTACTGCATTTCTTGATGAGGTATCACGTTAACTTTTTCATCGTTCTTAAGGAACACTTTCTATAAAAAACACTGTTTTATCATGCACATGTAATTGCCCTCTCTTTCTCAAAAGATGTATCAGAATGAAAAATGATGCTCACTATAACATATAATTGGCCTTCTATTTTAAATACTGCAATACCCTTGCTTAGACATTCAAAGAGATTCATTATAGGTCGCATGTTAATGCTCTATGCGTTCCAGCAGAACATGTCCAGACCTGTTGAGCAAACAGCATTTACAGTTAGCAATAACAACTGCTACAATGCCAGAAATTCTCATTAGCATGAAAAAAATCAAGAAAAATTGTCAAAATATAAGGAACATTCAAAATCAGTTCAGTACTTTGGAAATTCCTGTGCATTTTGTTGCGTTGTACATACAAGTGTCATCAGCTATTACCACATGATGAACTGGCATGAAGCAACCTTAAACAACAGTAGTCATAAGAGGACGGCGCCTAATGCAGTGAATGAATACGTGGAACAGCATATTGTAACGAAATTTCTCATGAATGAAGGCATAAAACCCAATGGCATTTATTCACAACTTCTTAAACCGTATGGTGATTATGCTTTTAGTTACAATAAAACCTTTGGAATGGTGCAAACATTTTAAAGAAAAAACATCAGTGAGTGGCAGTATCCTGGTTAAGGTGGTTCGAAGCCACCAAAGTTATGGCCTCAGGTTTTTGACCCAAAAACCTGACCAAACTGGGGTCCAAACTAAGGTTTTTGGGACCCTGTGTAGTCAACATTAACAGTGAGTACTACTGCAAAGTTCTTCAAGAAATGCACAACGCTCTCAACAAAAAATAGGCTGATACGATCACTTTCATATTCTGGTTCTGCAGGAATGCATAACCACATACAACCCACCACATAATATACATGCTACAAGACCTTGGCTGGGAGTTATTGCCACACTTCCCATACAGTCTGGACCTCATGCCCAGCAATTTTCACCTACTAAGGTAATTAAAATTGTTCTTGGACGCCAGCAATTCAACAGTAATGATGAGGTGAAGCAGTCAGTCTTATCTTGGTTTTGACGTCAACAAAAAATCTTTCTATACTGCAGGTATCTAGGCATTAGTGAAACTAATATTAAGCATAAAGGCATAATATACATGACCATAAGACATAATGCTCATAGACAAGATAAGGTCATACTGCTAACTGGTGGCAAACTAATTGTTAGACAAAAAGTTAGCTATTTTTCAGACTTGATCTGGAAAGAATTTTTTCCCATTTTTTTAATGAATATTCTACAGACAAACTCAATTAAAATGTGTACAAATAGAAAAAAATAAAAATAAATTGCTTCATATAACAAACTCCCAGTACTTACTCTTTTTTCCTTTTTTTTTTCTGGAATTTTATGACTTACCAATCATATCAATTTATTAACAACTAAAATTGAAATTAAGCAATAAATTTACTCACATTATTGTCTTCTCGAACGGTTTAATGTATGGCGAATTCTTCATAGTCTGCGTTTTTACAATATGATCATCAAGTAACAGTTGAATATCATCAATACTTGTCAATATATAAGTACCACTGTCTCTAAAAATTGCATAAAATTATTAAAAGGAAATTAGAATTCATTAATAAAAATTTTATCAACACATTCATTCTACATCTTAAATAAAACAAGTTAAAATTTTACCAATAACAAAACATCTAAATTTTTTAATTTAATTTTACAAACTGTTAGAATTTACAGCATAATAAATAAATAAATAAAGTGAATAAAACAAATTAAAATAATCAGTCCTTTAATCAATAAGGAAAACAAATGGCTGTGGTGTAAGCTAACTATCATGAAATACAGAACATGAAATGATGATACACTTTTAATTATCTGTTTTTACATTGTTCTTAGTTTAAAAAAGAAGGATTAATGAAAGTATAATTAATAATAGCAATATAAAAACTCTTCACTATATTGTTAAGGTAGCAGCCAAACCTAGAAATGAAGATACCATATTTTTTTTAAATTTATGTTTATACATTAAAATTATTGCCGCTATTGCACTGTTTAAGACCCCTTCACTTTGCAAATATAAAACAGGTGCTGAAGAAAAGGGGGAAGAGGTTTACTGAAGAAAAGAGAAAAATTTCATGTGGAAAGTTAAGTCAAATACAC